>JAWWLR010000034.1:24552469-24563773 GCA_035041075.1 Acraspis erinacei | reverse complement strand
TAACAATCTTTTTATATATTGTATTGTATTTTTTACCACAATGATCATAAATGTACGTCCAAAATTTTTTGAATGAATATTTGAATAATTATTTAAGCATAAACTTTCCAATAATTTTATATTTTTACTACAGTGTGAATTTAAAAAAGTGTTAATTTCACAGAAATTTGTATATAATTATTATAATTATAATAAAATTTTATATAATTTTGCAACTGCGATATTGACAAGAGAATAACGCTTTTAATTATTCCTGGGCCACCATTATGTACCAAAACGATTAAAACAATTTAATTGTCTTCAATTTACCTGGTCCTGAAGCTGGTCATGAATATCAAACTTCTCAAAGAAATTTTCTATTAAAATGCAGAAATATTCCCTTTTTCCTAATTTTGGAACAGGGAAGTTTCAAATTGTGATGAATTCTGACTTGTAATAGGTTTTTTTTTTAATTTCTTCTTCTAAAATGAAATTAAAATTCTTTTCAAAAATTCTCCGCTTCATGCCAAAAATTTCGTTATAAATAAAATTATAATTCTTTACGGACACACTTGTCCCGAAGTCTGAACTGTCCTTAACTGTCATTATAATTGTTACTAGAATTTTCTGCTCTAGAGTGAACCTAATGTCAACATTATAATTCTATACGAAACTTCATGTTCCAAAGACAAAATTGAATTTCTTTAGTAAAATTCTATGTCTCCAACTTCAAATTATAATGCTTTACTGAAATTGCCGGTCCCACAGTAAAGATTATAATTTTTTATACAAATTCCCCTTTCCTAAACTCATAATTATATTTATTTGCTGAAATGTCATGGCGCAACTTAGAATTATAAATGTTTTCGAAAATTCCCTTTTCCAAATTAGAATTTTAATTCTTTTAGAAAATTCCCTATTCCAAGTGACAATTATGATTTTTTCACAAAGTGCCTGTTACAATTCAGAATTTGAATAATAAAAAATATGAAAATACTTTTAATTTGCATATCAGTATATTCGAGAAAGAAACCACGGTCACTGAATCACATTACCTGTCATTTCCCGGTTTTCTCAATTTCTCGATCTGATTGACACCCTGGTCATAAAGCCATTTGCAACGAATATCATAATTGAAAGACCGAGTAAACGGTTTTTGTATTTAAAGAAATATTGCGAACTTCATTAACTTTTCGATTGGACTGTTTGGTTCGAGCATTCTGGTTGCCTTTAGACAGAGATAAAATCAAATTTTTATATAAAAAGCAATCATAATTTTTTATTAATCGAACGCTTAATGACGAATAAACTTTCAGGGTCTTTAGTGACTGTACTGTAGGCTTTATTTTAAAATGCACGGTACCTGTGGGTCGTATAGCAAAGGAAAGAATCGAATCTTTCTGAAAAAAATCGAGCCTCGCTTCCTACTTTGGGAATCGAAACTTGGCACATAAGACAAACATGATACGTGTAAATCATGAGTGTTTTTATATTGTTGCAGGGGTTGAAGATAAGGAAACAAAGGAGTACAGGTGACCTTGAAAAACGAGGTACAGGTGGTGGTAGTATCAGAAGCAATGCCAGCACGGCTTCTTGGATGTCGACCGAGAGTTCTCAAAGCCAGGCTTCCGCGTCGGTTCATACCGACAGTAACACGTCCTTTGTAATCGAGGTGGGTAAAAAAATATTACCATTTTATGGTCCTTGAGAAAAACAAGCTCTGTTCTCCTGGAAAATTGACTTTCCAGTAAAAAGCGAGATTGCGGATTAAATTCCATCCACTTATATAGTTTTGAACCTTCCACCTGTTAAGGAAAACTAATAAAAAAGCCGCTTAACTTAAATGAAATTCATGTCAATATGAACATTTTAGACAACTTTTAAAGAATACAGAACGATAAAAGAATAGAAATAATAAAAAAAGAATAGAAACTTTTTCTCAGTTTAAAAATAAGAAAATGAACCTAACATCTGCAATTTTATCTTTGTACCAAGAATAATCATTAGACTGTCAGGGGGAGAGGGACGAATTATTTGTAAACATGTCAGTAAATCTGATCTTGCGAAGGAAATACTAAAAGTGCAGCTATCGACGATATGCATTTTACTTTGGCATTTATTTCTCCTTCCATCGTCGACCAGCAAAACATAAAAGAGTAAAATCCCCCTTTTTAAAGTTGTTTGTTATTTCAAGTATTCCCTTTTATACGAAAAAAGATAACGTGCCCTTTGAAATCTTCTCTTGAGTCTAGATCTAGAAGTTTGCCGTCACAAATAATATATAAAAGGAAAGGGATAATATCTAATTATTCAGGAATAAGAGAAAGTATGATGAATTAAACTTATGCGCGGAGCATAATAAGATAATGAAGATTTGTGGAGGAGAGTAAAATTAAGTATGAGAAGGTTTTCATTTAACCTGGAGAATAGGATATATCTGAAAATAAGACCTTATAGTCTGACGAATAAACACTTTTTACTTTGAAGGTCTCGAAATCGAGCCTTATATTGTGCAATTTCAAATCGGTATCCCTGATATCTTCTTGTTAATGTATACTATTACCATCAATCCCGCGCTACACCTGCTTGATATTTTTTGTTTAGAGCGGAAAACTCATTTATAGTTGAAAATAAAAATGTCGAACAACTACTTATGTTCTTAAAGTTTTTAGAACCTAAATTCCAACACTAATTAAATTTTAAGAAAGTATTATCAGTTTCTCTCTGAGGATATGCAAATACAATTATCCGAAGATTCGTGAAAAAATTCCAACCGATTGTTGAAGATTTCAAATATGTTGAATAAGAATAAAGACAATTTTAATATAATTTTTTTATTTTAGAGGAATTTACCCGACTTTATGAAAAATTAGAGTCAGTTTAAAATATATTGAGGGTCTCTATACGTTTCGAAGAAATTTTAGAATATGTTGGAAATTTCGAAAATCTTTTCAATGTTTAAATTATTTTTGCTGCTTTCAAAATATCTAAAATTCATAAATATTTCTTTAATTGATTGGAATTTTACCTAAAATGTTGAAATGGTTTGAAATGTTTGTAAATTTTCTTAAAAACATAATGTTCTAAAATAGAAAATTAATAAATAATTTCCTATGAATCTTAAAAAAATTGTTTTGCTTTCTTGAAAACGCTCAAAATTCTTTAAAAAATTCACAACTTTTTTTAATCTTTAAAAATCTAAATATCTGTTAAAATTATTCAGTTCTCCTAAAAAGAATTATTACAATCTGCAAAAATCAAAGCGATTGCCTTAAAATCTTATAGATTTTTTAACAATTTTTTTAATCCTTTGAAATATTATTAAATACTTTCTTATACATAAGATAAACGTCCCAGTAATCGTCACCTTAGTCACGATTACTGGGACATTTACCTTTATTGTTTTAAAAGTTTTTTAGAATCTTTTCAAGTTTTAAAATATTTTTAAATCTTTTTAAAACTTCTAAATATCTTTAACAACTTACTCGATATTTTCTAACATGTGTTAATCCTGCAAAATCGAACAATTTTGCTTTGATATCTTCTACACCCTTTTGCAAAATTTTAGGTAATAATTTGAAATCTTTTGAAATCTTTTTTAATTTTCTCTTAAAATTCATTTATAAAAATAAAAAATTATTTCAAATTTTCCCAGAAATTTTAAGACGTTTTTTTAAACGTTCCAAAACTCTTGAGGAGCTTCTTTTCTTCAAAAACTTAAAAAATCGATTATTTATTTTTACTCATTTGAAAATTTCTCAAAATTTGAATCACATGGGAATCTTTTCAAAACTTCAAAATATCTTTTGAATTAATTCAAATTTTTTGGAAAATTGGTTAAAATCGTATTTATGAAATATGTGTTATAATCATAGTCATTCATAATTGATAGGTGTAATATTCCTCAATTCGAATTCTTCAAAAAATAACAGTGACAAACGAAAAGAAATTTTGAGTGATTAAGTCACGGAACTGCTCCTTGATTTTATCACACTTTGGCGTGAGAACCCACTTAAAATTGTGTCTTTAAAATCACGCGCTTCCGTGAACTCAGATCTCGAAATTTCTATCCGTGCACAAACACAAATAAAAAACTGAAAACAGTCACTAACAGTGACATTGATGCAGTTTCGCAACTAAGCAGGTTTTGGAGAGCAATGTATGCGAGATGCCGTTACTATAACTTTTTTTCAGAAAAATATGATTAATTGAAAACGTATTTTGCTAGTATTTTTATCTAGTTTAACAGTAATTAAAAAAAAATGTAATTCACAGGACGAGCAAATGGATGCCTCCGTAACCGAGACTTACCTCGGTGAGTGGAAAAACGACAAGAGGACCGGCTTTGGAATCTCCGAAAGAAGTGATGGTCTCCGATACGAAGGCGAATGGTTCAACAATCGCAAGTATGGCTACGGAGTGACAACATTTCGCGATGGTAGCAAAGAAGAAGGAAAGTACAAGAACAACGTTCTCATAACGAGTCAGAAAAAGAAGCACATGTTCCTTATAAGATCCGCCAAATTCCGAGAGAGGATAGAAGCTGCTGTAAACGCTGCTCAAAGAGCCAGCAAAATCGCCCTTCAAAAAGCTGATATTGCCATTTCAAGAACTGCAACAGCTCGTGGCAAGGCTGAACTTGCAGACATCGCTGCTGAACATGCTCGAGAGGATTCTGAATTGGCCCAAACTACGGCCCGTCAATTTGCTCCAGATTTCCGGCAACCGGGTTTGGAGAGGTTGAAAAATCGAGAAATTCCCAGATACGTGCCTCCACCTCAGGACAGTGTTCCTGGAAAGAGCATTTTGCATAAATCCGCAAGCGTTGATCAACCCGGGTCTAGCCCTACCAAGACTGCTCTATCTGATGAGAACTCCCCATCGTCGTCCAATCCTGGCCCAAGTCACGTGACTCAATCAATGACACAATCGATACGAAGGACCAGTATGAAACCAGCCCAGAGCCAGATTCCGCATCAGAACCAAATGCAAACCCAGATGCCCAATCAAATGTCCAACCAGATGCCTAACCAGATTCCTAACCAGATTCAAAGTGGACAGACGCAATACTCGAATCCGCAGACGTCCTTAGCAAGCTCGAATCCGTACCCGCAGATGACCAACCAATTACCCCAGTCTCAGTACACGAATAGTATACCGAACCAGTTCCAACAGAATCCACAACAGTTTTCACCGAATCAGTACATGCAATCGACCCAAGGCCAGTATCCTGGTCAGAGTAGCCAATATGGACAATCGCAGTTTCAAAAATCGAATTCACAGGAACAATATAATAATTATGCACCTGCGATGTCGACGTCGCAGGGGTACCAGAATCAGTATCAGCAAGTTTACGCCAACCAACAGGTGAGACTGACTTTTATTGATTTGTTTATTGATAGCTAAATTATTTGCTTGGAAAAGTCATTGCACTACGCATGATCTGTGTTTTAAAATGTTCTCTATGCAAAATCCATTTAAAAATTGAGACACATTTAAAATGATTTATAATATACTGATTGTTTGTTAATTGTTATTGCTTTTGGAAGAGATGCGGAAGCTTTCCTTGGATAAAGTAGCTCCAGTTGAAATTATTTATTAACCAATATTTTATTGGTTTATTTTTTTTACTTTCGCTGGAGAAAGAAAGCTGTCAATCTTATTCAATTCTCGTTATCAGAGAATGATTTTATTCCTCAGAAGATTCTTTATAAATCACTTTGGTTGGTTTTTATTAAAACTGAAAATATGTAACAAAACTCATAACTGTCTGAATTCTAAATAATATTTTTTAAATAAAAACTAACCAAATGGTGCATTACAAAATCTTTAAAGGACTATAATCAGCAATGGATCATTATAATTGAATAAGAATGGCAGATTTTACCAACAAATGAAACTCAGAGTCAGAAAATTTAAATAACTTTGGTTAAATAAACCATTTTAATCGAATACATTTTTCTGAGGGAGTTTGTATACGTACCGACAAAATTACGCGAATTGTGCAGAAATTTAGGAAATAAGTAACAAGGCTGAATATATTTTCGTTGAATTTATATAAATCATTATCAAAGTTTGATGGATTTTGAAAATAACTTTATATAGCTGACAAATATAGTTAAACTCATAATTACTTGATTTTCAAGTCTGCAACATGATTTATAAAATAAGAAAAAGCCAATTTGTAACTTTAATGAATTTAAAAAACGAATTCGATTGGTACAGTTATGTGTACCGAACTTTCAACACAGATAGTCCGTTTTTCAGGTTTCACCATACGTTCTCAACTTTCGATACACGTGTAGCCACGGCATTAAAATTAAAAAATTTTGAAAGTAAAACATTTACAACTGTACAATTTCTAAGACAAATTTTCAAACGTTTAAAAGTTACAGAGAACTTTTACGAGAAAATCTAGTGGTCAGTAAGATCAAAAATAAAAATTATAATGCATACGATGGAAGAGAATAACATATGCTGAACAATAATTTTTGAATGAACAATGAGAAACCAAACTATTTTCTAACAATATTGAGGAGTAGCTTTTCTCAGTGTTTCATATTTAAATCCAGACAAAAAGTATTTAATTTTTTCAATGTCTATTTGATTCCTCGCAAATATTTTTTTCATTAAATATAGATGGAAGCGTGCAAAGTAATCAAACGTAGTTGAAACGGGCTTTTAATTTTAATCAGATTTATTTTATATTTACGTATGCCTCACCCCCTCGCCCGGCGAGTACCGGGAGTGTGCACATTTTATCGCCTGGTAACCTATATTTTTCAAAGCTGATTCACTCTCTCATTTTTCAGTCAATTGATTTTATTAAATTTTTTTCATTAGATTTGAAAGAATTTACAAACCTACTGCCATTCAATTTCTCACAAGAAAAAATTTTCATCTGAAAACCCCCATCTGAAACGATTTGGTATTTTTTCGGACATTCATTTATAGTCATAACATGCGTAAATTTTTACGAGTATTATTGAAGATATAACGAATTCGAAAGATTAGAACCTCTAAGTTATTTTAATTTTTAACTTCCTTGAACTTTCTATTCTCACTGTTAAGTTTTGCTTAAATTTTGTAACAAAGTTATAATTCTTGTTCGTAATCTCTTTAAATCATCTATGAATATTTTAAATAAATAATATTATTCATATTTTTATCGTTCCCCGCCTTCTTTGTTTTCTTTGATTTACGCCTACGGCTTATCTGCTTTCCAAAATTTTAAAAATTTCAATAACCAATCCTAAATTCTAATATCTTATATTAAAAAATTATATCCGTATTGTTCTGATATTTTTTATAGAAACCATATCATAAAATTATTGAAACACTTGAAATAGTTTTCGATCTCTGCGTTTTTATTTTCATTCTAATTTTGTACGTAATATTTTTTATTTCTCTTCAGACTTGATCATTACAAAAAGTAAAAACCAATTAAGCGAAAAGGTGCCCATCTATAAAAAGAGAAATAAAATATTTCTTTCTTCTTGAAAATTTTCAAATTAGTTTCACATTCCTATTATAAAATATATATTATTATTTAAATACTTGAGAAATATTCTGTCATTAATAAAGCATGGGTGTATCATTTGCGTCTAAAATATCGCATGTTATCAAGTTTAAAAAAAGACTTCGAAAAAACAGTCGAATCTACAGTAATATACATATGTCAATTTTACATTTTAATATTAATAGCTACTTGCATAATGACAAAAACTAAAACTTTATATAAATTTTTATCTTAAAGGAATTTAAAATAAAAAAGAAAGATATTTTATGTAAACTTCAAAATTACGTATTTTGAAAAGATTTCAATGATTGCAAATCTTCCTATTTGGTAAAAAAATAATCTTCAACTGTCACTAAAATGCTAAAAAATAATAAATACTAAAATCCAACCTAAGTAAAACATATAAAATTAGAAGATTAGAAACTAGATATTCAAAACACAAAATTCTTTCATTTTAGGTCATATCTCCACAATCTCCAGTCTTGTATGATCCCATGATGGGTCAAATGAATCTGTTTGGATCACAACATTATGGTGTAAGATTATGAGCGTTTGAAAAAATAATATATAAAGCCCCTTTTTTTAAAAACCTTTTGTCTGAATAATCAAACTCAATCGTTGCTAATATTTACTATTCTCATTAACGTTTTCAACCCTCCCCATAATAAACGTGCAAATACTTAATACCATGAAAAAAATCAGATAGAATGAAGCACTATATGTTAGAAAATAAATAACAACCCTTGCCAGATTTTACGTACGACCCACCTGTCTCTCTCTTTCATTTATATAATCAAATGTAACCTGCACCGCAGCTCATTTGTTTCTCGTGTGAACGATTCCAATTAAAGTGGAGCATGTTTTCCGTGTTTGATGGTAGGAAAAGATCATTTATTTGCACGTTGATTGAGATGTGGAAAACCCATGAATGAAATTTTAAGAAGTAAACACGAATTGGTTAAGTCAGCAAATTAATAATTAATCTCGTATTATTAAAATTGAATTCCTTTTTTATGTATTTATTAAAGATAGAAAGATTGCGGATATCTAACCTTTATTTATGTAAATGGGAAATGCGTGTCGAGGATGCATGTCTAATATAATTATAGGGATAATTTATACTTTTCCGATTAAAGCTTATATAATTACAAACTTTTACAGACGACAATACCGAACCAGTATGGACCTGGACAAATGAATCAGTACAATGCACAGCAGCCCTATGGCCAACCGCAACAACAGCAACAACAGCAACAACAACAACAACAACAATATCAACCTGACAGCCTCATCGATGGCCAGAGGCCATCCAGTACAACTAGTTTACGAAGAAATAGTCGAATTTTAAGTTCTCAGGACAGACCAAACATCGGTGGTGTTGGTCAAACGCTTAACGACAGGTAAATTATATTTCAAATTTATAAATCATGATTCACAAAAAATGCAAACTTGCAGAATATATTTCACATATATTCGAATTATTTTTTCGATTCAAACTTGTTTTGGTTCAACAACAAAAATTCAATTGAATCTTTTCACTGCGGACCAATTTACACGAAGAGAAAGAAAGATAAGTAATTATAATTTTAGTATTAGTGTGAGAGTGAAAGACAGCTAAAAACAGAATTAAATACGCTTTATCTGTTGAGACGTCTTCCTCATCGGATTAACCAGGTGAAGTGCTTCACTTCGGTGTTCGAACATGTATTCAAATAGACACACGGAATTATACCTTAATCTGACCTAATAATTAAATTTAATACTTCAAATTTATCATGTTTTATTTAGAAAGACATTAATGCCTCGAGTATGTATTTATCTCATTTGGTACTTTCTGAATTAAGATTTTAAAATCATTTTAAATAATAATAAATCCCAACAAAAATATCTGCGAAGCAGCATGTCTGCCAAGTACAACTACATGAATTTTTGAAATCAAACATGGCCAAATAATTTAAAAATAAATATTCATAATAAGATACATTAAGGAACGGTTTTAATAAGCCCTACTATACAGATTTTGGACTGAAATTTTAAAAAGACATCTTATACTTTATGAAAATTGGCGGGTTTGAACGTATAAGATAAATCATCTTTAAACATTGCTGAGTATGGATGATTTATAGTACAATATAATCCCGCCATGTTTCAGAATGTCTACATGGCTTTTTGAATTTGAATTTAAAATTTTATATAGGGCAGCGGAGGCTACCCTACAGTAGATAATGATCCTAAACTCTATGATAATTAACTAAAAATATTATTGGATGTTAAATAATTAATCTAATGTAATTAATAGTCTATACACGATACCCTCTAATTGATTAAAAATATAATTGATAATTTTTTTATATGTGTGCTTCTAATTAAGCATTATCTACTATTTGATGGGACTATTAATTGATTTCAATTTGGATTGAATTCTTCAATTTTAATTCAGAATAGAAAGGGTGGCTACGTTCGCCAAACTTATCCGATATTTATTAAATAAAATTTTAATTAATATTAAAATAAATTTTTCAACTGTGCTTGCCTCTACAGCCCTATCTATTCAAAAATTTGACAGAAAATTTTAATTTGAAGTCTGTAGCAACATCTTAAATAGTTAAAAAAATTTAACCTTTTATATCATTTCTGGTTTTCAATTTCTTTCTATGTAAATCTTGGTATGAAACATCTTAAAAATTCGTATATTTGTTAAATACATTAGGCTGCAGAGGTGATCTATTTCTAAAAACATAAAAAATGATAAACTAAACTTTAAAATTATTAGAGACATGGGCGTTTAAAAAACATACATAAGGAGAATATATATTGCCATACATTTCTAGGTAACATATTAGAGAAAAGGTTTCGATAAAAAAATGCATTATTGTTGAAGGAATGTAACAAAATTTAATTTTTCTACCGTTATCGCCTGCTCGCAGGCTATTTTATCCAATGAAGTAGAAAAATATTCTCAATATATACATATCGAGGGTGATTTTTTTAACTTGAAACTGTCAAAGATCTCGACAAATAAACACTCTATGAAAAAATGCTATGAATCAAAATTTAATCACTCTGAGAAGTACATACACTGATGTTAAAAGCGGTTCCCCCACACCGCACCCTGAGGGTGGGGATGGGGGCAAGTTCGAAATCTTAAATGGAAACCCATATTTTTTATTGCATATTCGGATTCTTTGGATAAAAATGCGTATTATTTGTCCAAACCATTTTTCACGTTTCGCGATGGGTGGCGCTGTAATCGACGACATTCAATTTTTCTTCATTTTACGGTTACTGAGAATGCACGCTTACGATTCTACAATTCTCGAAATAAGTCTTAAAACAAACTACTACTTTTAGCGTAACCCAGGAACAACGACGTGGACGTAGAAGTTTTCTGATCCCTTCGGCGTGCTTGATTAACGTGAGTCCCCTTGCCTCTCACGATTCTAGGTACTCAGGGAATCATCTTTTAATGAAAGTAAGTGCTCAAAATTATGACCTTCGGCTTCAAGACACTTATTAATTCGTAATTCAAATGAATTTATACAACGGAGAAGTGTATTTTCTTGAATTTCAGCACATGCATTTGTAATTCGGTCAATCATATTCTCACGTGTTGTTGGTTTTTCTTTGTACACTTTGTCTTTCAGATAGGCCCACAAAAATAAAACTGGTGAAATAAGATCTGGCGATCTTGCAGGCCAATTTATCGGACCGCCTCTACCAACCCAGCGCCCATTGAAATCACGATCAAGAACTTCTCGTGCTACCGCTGAATAGTGTGCCGGACAACCATCATGTTGAAACCACAT
>JAWWLR010000034.1:24496048-24506626 GCA_035041075.1 Acraspis erinacei | reverse complement strand
TGGAGAATAATTTATTTTTTAACGCTGTACAGTGCGGTCTAGGCCCAAGAACCCCGTCTCCTCAATCATCATAAATACTTTAGGTTCCAATACTAAAAAATTAACTTTTTTTATATGACTGTGCATGGTTTTATGGCAGTAAGATTGTGATTGCATGATTTGCTTTTTATTATCTATTCGAATGTTGATTATTTTAAACAGAGTGTGAATTTTTTCTGAACAAAATTCCATACATTTTCATAGAAACATATAAAAGTATATAAGCTATATATCTGGTAAACAGTCTGAGTTGAAAATGAAATGTTTAGGTCAGCACTTTTTTCTACAGAGAAGTTTTGTGAGGCATATTTTGATGTAAAAAATCTGTTTTGCTAAGAAGTTGAATTTTTTTAGTTCGATTAACTTCCTTGAAATTATTATTATGATTTTACTCAGCTGTGGGATATATCTTTAGAGACTGAAGTACTTAATGTTTGATTACCTCTTCGTTTTTTTTATTATGAATTTTAATTAACCCTGTACATCTAAATGACTCAATTATTGAGGCATGGACTCTTTCCTTTTTTCTTTACTATTTTAGTTTTAATAGTCTCCCCATTTTCATAAATAATTTTTCACGTACAAATAACAAAATTTTAAGTAATTTATCATTTTAAAACTAGTTATAATAAAAAAAACTTCTATGTAATCCTTTGAATTACCACAAAACTAATTAAAATAATAAGAAGTAAATATTTAAGAATCAGATAAATAAATCACGTGATAGTGTTGGGAACGCCCATAAACGTGCTTGGTTTATTTTAAAAAGTATGACTGTCTACACTGCCTTGGGTTCGAATCCCAATAAGGAGAAGTGAAAATAATTGTTTAAATTTCGATTCCCTACTATGGATGTCACGATAGGGTCGAACTAACTTTAATTGACAGGATGTCTTAGTCATTTTTGTTCATCACATTCCCGGTGTTTTACCGTTTTATTCAACTGCTGTGACTATCAAACCTTCTCTTACTAGAAGCACGAATTAATCACATTTAAAACAAGGTTTTACTATGTGCAACTTTCTTTATTGTGTTATACTATAATATTTAAACAAAATAATATTTAAGTAATTCATGGTGCCGAGTAAAAATGAATACAAGTAAATTACAACTGCTTTAGAAATCTCTTTTACACATGATATGGAAAATATAGTATAATTTCGTGCTCTTCATTATCTGTGCACATCTGCAGATTTCTTAATTATAACTTGAAATGTCTTTGAAATGTCTTTTTTAAATTTTCAATGATTTTTTGTAATAAGTCCTTAATAATGAATCAATATAATCAATCGTTAAGACAAAAGAATTTAAAATCTATATCTTAATTTTTTGTTCGAAATCTTTACAAGTTTTGAATTATTTTGTAATCTTCTCAAAACTTCTAAATATCTCTGAATCTTACTAGAACATTTGTTAAAAAATTTTAACCTTGAAAAATTGTAAATTTTGCTTGAAAATCTTATATATTTTTTGTTGTTGAAATTTTAGGAAATTATTTGGAATGTTTTGAAATATTTTTCAAATTTTTCTAAGAATTCATTTTTCAAAATAAAAATTTGTATGCAATTTTCCCATTCATATTAAGAAAACACTTTTATTCTTTTCAAACCTTGCAGAATTCTTAGAATTCTACTTATTTTTCTTCCAAAATCTTTTTACAATCCACATTTTGTTTTAAATTCTATCAAATATTTTCAAATTTTTAATTATGTTCGCAAAAAATAAACTTTTTAAAAAATATTTCAAAGATTATTTTACATCCAGTTGCTTTTTTGTTTGACGAAAAAAAAGATTAAATATTTAACAAAATAGACAAGTTTTGTAGAAAATAGTTGAATTTTTAACCCAAAAATACTAATTTTCAACAAGCGACTTAATTTGAAACCAAATAGTTGAATTTTCAACCAAATAGATAAATATCATATCAAAAAAGAGGAATTTTCAACGAAATCGTTACATTTTCACCCGAGGTAATGAATTTCAACTAAAGCGATGAATCCTCATTAAGAAAATTGAATCCCAAACGAAGTAGTTTCATTTTTCACCAAGTATTTAAATTTTCATGCAGAAAACATAAATTCTCAACGAAAGATGTAATATTCGATATTTCAACTAAAACTGTTATAACTTTAAATGAAAAATAGTTAAATCCATTTAAAAAATACAAATTTTTAACGAAATACATGTATTTTCAACTAAAAATATCCCTTTCAACAATCCCTTAAAATCTTCTACATTTTTTTTGGCAATATGAATCTTGAAAATGTGAATATTGATGAATGAAATAAATTTATGGGAACTACAATAAGGCACTAATAAACTAGTAGACTTTTATATTTTTTCCAAAAAACTAAAAAAAAGAAAGGAGAGAAATTCTAAAGATAGGAACTGAAAATATTCCTGTAAATTTTTTTCAAAATTGTTTTTAAAATTGCCGCTTTATATCAATGTTATTTCTTACGATTAAAAATGAAACTGTGCGAACTTTTTTATTTTTAAGTGCAGTTTTCGGGATTAAAAAAATTGTGCATCTTATAGGGAAATTGTCTTGAAAAATGTTATAGTCTTCTTTGATTGAACAATTTTTGTTCTTTAACATTTTTACTTATCTTGCATAAGTTGATCGCAAAATTTATTTATTTAAATTCCCATCATTTATGGAGAAAGATATTATATTTATTATTTTAAATAACATGAGGATGCCTACCATCTTAAAACATATTATTATGGTTCATAATCCTAAAAAAAAATATCTTGTCACATAATTTGCCCAATTCACTTTAAAAATTGCCATTATCGCAAAACTATTCCTGACTGGATAAAAGGTGCTTTAAACGGATAAAAAGGATAAAAGGTTCTTTTGATTTTTTATTGAATGTTATCATTTTTAACATTCTAAAGATATGGTATACAGCATTGTTTAAAAAATGACCTTACCTACCTAGTACATATTTTTTCATTCTATTACTTTCTTTATAATTTACTCAAATCCCGAAATTCAGTTGGAACAACTAACTAAATTTAAAACATATCTGAATTTGTTAAGAAACAAATCAATTTTTCTGATAAAATTGTAAAATATTCAAATATGCTCTGAAAAAATAATGAATTCGGTTAATTTTGACTTTAATATGTTTTAGCACTTAAATAAAGTTTATATAAATTACGCCTTAAACTCTTAGCACTTAATTGCTATAACGATCTGGCTATTAATTGATAGCTTTCATGTTAAAGCGTGTTAAAATTTTTTTAAATTTTAATAAGAAATATTTATATTTATGGTCAATTTTAGTTGAGCTTTAGCTGCATTCAATAGTTTCCAAAATTGAATTTTTGGATTTAAGTTAATTTTAAGCGAGTATGTATGGCTGTTTAACATTTCGTCGCCCCAAGCTTAATATGGGGTGCCATAATTCTTAGAAAAATTAATTTATTTAATCTCATATTACGTAATTTCTAAAATTTATTTTCCGGACCTTCTAAAATACACTTACAACAATATTAAAATCTGCGTTAATATGGTTCTAATGAAAATTCGATGATTCATTTTTCACGAAATGAAAAACGCTGAGATCTTGATAAAAGAAACTAATGTAAATTGAACAAAATGGTACAAGCAATTATAAATAAGTTATTTAGCTATAATAGTAATGATAATATTAACAGTACCGTCTAGTAGTATATATAAAGACATAATGTTCCTTTTAGACATTAACTTAAATGCTCATAATTTTCATGTAAAAATTTTCATGAGATTTTTTCCACTTATTATGGAAATTCTCAAAATTGTTTCCTAGTTTTTGCCTAAAAATGGAACTCGGAATAAGAAAATTATGAAAATTAAAAAATTTCGGAACTCACAAAATACGTGTTTAAAATTGTTTTAGTTAATAATATTACCAACTTCATAAGATTTTCTTAAAATATACTCTTATTGATTTTTAATAGCTGCGTATAATAAACGATAAAAAATACATAATTATGTATGTTTGAACTTTGAGCATCTTTTTCTTCCAAATTTGGCCAGAGGCCAAAAGTATGGAAAATTTTGTCATAAATTAAAGTCTACTTTTGTTGTAATAAGTACTTAATACAGAGTTTGCTTAATAACTACGCTTAGGGGCGGTTTTTTGGAGAAATTCGATACTTTTTCTGGAATTTTTTCATACTACTTGATGGAGATGTATCAATATTTTGACGATACAAAATTATGCCCCTCAAGCTCTCAATGTTTCAGAAAAACGCAAGAAATTTTTTTAAGTCGAAATATTGAAGTTGATGTTTGCAGGATTTCAAAAAAAAGAGTTTAATTTCTCTAGCGCATGTGGAACCCACCCAAAATCAACGCTTATTTATTTATGGTGGGTACCATATAAGCTAGAGAGTTGAAACTTTCTTGATTATCTTTCGGCATGAAATTCTGCCACTATCATCAAGAAATTCTGACTTTTCAGAAATATAAAAAAGGATTTTTGAGTTTTTTTAAACGTTGGAAACTTCAGCCCACAATAAATTAAAATTATTAACGAGTCCTGTGAATAAACTATGCTTTTAATATGATTTCAGGACTGGTTCTCGCGGCAGCAGCTTGTAATGCTGGTACTCTTTATCAACATATCACTAGCTCTGATGTTTTTTAAACTTTTGACGTAGCAGCCCGCCAACGACCGGATAAAATGTCGTGTGGTGGATGTCACCTGAGAGCGACTCACCAGGTCGCTTCGTGGCTTCCCTTGGCAGACAAGTTTACCGCTGAAAACGGCTTTCGAAGTTTCAAACGACGGTCCAGCGACGGACTAGTGTCTTTAGGGCACGTCAAAAGAGCGTCGAGGACTAGGATTATTATTAACAAAAGCAATCAAGTGGTTCCAAAAAATCCACCTCGGACAAGACGGAAGAAATTGAATGGAATGTTTAAGGCGTTTGAGGCAGCAGAAGTAGAGACAACATCCTTCGGTTGTCATCATTGATGACGTCTACGTATAAAATTGTCTCAGCGTCTCCGAGAAAAAAAAAGTCTCAGAAGAGGAGACATTGCACAAGATTCATCTGTTCGCGAGCACGATAATTTTTTCTAACCGACGGAATGAGCGCAATTGCTCTCGCAATTGTTCCACTGTATTTTGTACTCGCGGGGACATAAAGCGCAACGCGAAGCGCGTCTCCCGGGCGCTGTAACATACCTGCTATTTTTACACTGAATATTTTAATAAGAATTGCATACTGTAATCGAAATCTCATGACGTACGGTTCTGGTCGATCGAGAGCGCGAATATAGCGTTCAGGGTTAATCAAAATATGTATATCAAAATTAAGACAAAAGGTGCTTTGAAAAGTTTACTACTAGACCGCGCTGTGATTGGTCCTTTGCTATTTGTTTACTTGTAAGAAGGAGATAATGATTAATAAAGATGTTATTCGATTCTTAAACTTGGACCATTTAGTCTTGTCTCGTGTGTGCATTTCCTTTCCGAGTAAAATAAGAGGTTGTAAAAATACATTAAAAATGTTAATTAAAATCAATTTTTCTCTTGCGGTGGAAAGCCATAATCTTTGATATTTATTGAAGAGTCTGAGAGTTATTTTAATAATAACTATTGCTCATTGCGGTTTCAAGTCTGCTGATGTAACGCACAGTTTTTAAGAAGGTATGCAAGTCCAAACAATATCACGAGTTCAGTGAAGTGAATGTAGATAGAGATAAAAGTGTTCCTGTTACAAATTACTCCAATGAAAGTCCTTTTGCTTGTCATAACTTTCAAGTGCAGTAATTTGTAATTGAATTTCACAGTGTCTTTTATATCTGTAATGTAATTTGTAACTTTAAAGCTAAGTAGATTATAAATTCATGTTACGACTATTATTATTTTTTTCCTTTTCTATCATTCTCTGGAAATACTAACTGAGCGTATTTAGGTAGACAATTAAAAGATTAAAGAATAAGAAAGTAAACAAGTAAAAAAGTAAAGAATTAAATCACATTACTACCGAGTCCCATATCTATATTATTGAACTAAAATAACATTAGCATGTGATATGAATCTTAATTACTAATTTCCGATATTTTGAAGTTAAAAATTTAAAATCCTATGTATAAATGTAATAAATTTTGTACAATTTAATTAAAGATGCACATTGCACACTATGCACAAGTCAAAATAAGAAGCGATCGACTCGAACGCCATGACAAACGCAATTTTCGAAACTATATCTAACGATTGTGTTACGTTACAAGAGATAAGTCGTAAAACATTATTTATTCCGCGTAGAATTTCGAACGCAAGCCGCAAGTTGGTGGAAATGATAAATATTGAATATTTAAAGGTAAATAATATTTATTACTCGGCTACTGTATGAACTTTAATGCTCAGTGCCCAAATCAGTCAAGGGATCTACCTAAATATGAATTACGTAATTCGACTGGTCTTTCTATTAAGAATCTGATTTTATCATAACATTGTGGGCAGTCCACGACTCATCCTCAAATCTGCTTGATGACGAGAGTCAGTCCTCCCAACATCAGCGCAATGTACTCTTCTAGTATTTCCCCTACTCGGGAGAACCTATATCCACGAATTAATTGATACTTGAAAAACTGTTTTCTGAGTGATAGTAGTCTAAATTTCCAGTACGATTGGCATTCTGCTTCTTCTAGGTTTATAACTAGCAACTGCTAAAAGACGAGCTGGTGCATGTTTAACAAATTATTAATCCCTTGCTTCACTGAAAGTCTTATGTTAGTATGTAGAGCTAGTATGAGTGGGCCAGTCCACTGATGTCGTCTGATACGTGTTGCGGGCATATTTTTAAGAAATGCGATGTTTAAATATAGTAAATAGAATTTCATTTAGAGTGCACTTAGCCCTTTAAAGTGGACTTTGATTTTCTATCATTTTAAATTTTGATTTTTTTCATTAAATTTTTGTTTAAATTTTAATTTAATTTAATTTAATTTTTCATTTTGATTTTATATAATCTTTAAATATGCATGGGTGAAAGAAAACATTCATTTTTCGTAAACATTTCAATGGCTTTAATCTGACAACGTATATAGTGCGATGATGGTTGGGGATGTCTGCCGTCTGAACGGTGTACAAGGACGAGTCCGTGGATCGCCCTTAAATTGTTCTGGCAAATATTGAACTTTCCTTACAAAAACTTGAACGCAATTAAACTTGATATAATAACATATCTTTTAATTTTTGATTCTAAAGTATGGAACAATTATATTTGAAGGTATTAATTATGGAAATAACTACAACTAAAAATTAAAAGCTTAATGAAGAGCACCACTCGAGTTCATGTAGTTTTTATTCAGAGATTTACAAATTTATCTAATAAATTTGAAAAATTGTGCTATATTAATTCAGAGGAGGCGTCACGCGACGTGCATTTAGTTATCTGCACGGGAAAGGCTTTCTTGTCACTTACGTCCCATGCTTTGAATTTCTGATTCTGTACCAGTTTTGCAATTTGATGTTTTCTCCAGTTAACTTAAGCATTCAAAAAATTGTTGGTCTAAGTCTTTAGAAAAATACAAGTACGGTTTCGAGAAGATTCAGAAACACATATCTTTAGTTATTTGCATAAATTCTAATTTTTAATAATATTAAATATATTTCATTTAATTTTTGATAAATTATTAAAATATTGTAGGCAGGGAAATTCAAAGTATTAGCAATGAAGAATCGAAAACAAATTCATTTGATACCATTTATAATACATGGAAAAATTCTTTAATCGACAAAATGACACCGATAAAAATTAGTCTGCTGAATTTACAGAGTTTTCAGTTAAAATAGGGCAAGCATAGCTGTTCTGTAACGCTTACCGAATTTTCTGCAGAGATGAAAGAATTTTCAGTAATTTTACAAATTTCCAGATAATTTATGTGAAATTTAAAGACAATTTATGAGATTTTACAGGTTAAACACATATGTTTGACACAAAAATTCCGTAAATGTTACAGAAAAGATTCTTAAATTAAGAAAATTACAGAAAATCTTGTAAGTTTAGCAGCATTTTTTTCTGCGCGGAGCAACTATTCATTATAATTTCATAATTTTCAAAAATATCAATAAAAAAATTAATACTTTATCTGAAAATATAAAAAAATCGTGTTATTATTTTTATCACACGGTATAATTTCGGACATAGTTTTATTATTATTAACTTGAGTGTAAATCGAGTAAAACCGTACCAAGTGCTGCTAAACTTCGGTGATTGAATGAGAAGCCTTAAACAAAGTATCCAATCGGTTAGAAAGAAGTTGACAACTCTCTGGTATTCATTTTTCTATGAAATACATTTTGACTAAAGGCTCGCGTTAAGAAATCTCTTTAAAATTTGGAAAATAGTTAAAATCAAAAGTCTAAAGGCAAGTTTTCATTCTGATCTTTGTAGATCAGACCCATGTAAAACCAAAAATCAGCTCTTAAAATCTGAATTAGTCCATTGATACTTAATGAATAAATACACTTGAAAGATTAAGAATATTTTGAACATTTATATTTCGAATAAAAGTACCAACTCTTTACATTTTTCTTGCTTTTAGCAAATAAAATGCAACTTCTTTCACCGGAAAGACACTATTTTTAAGCTTTGTTATCAAAATTTAAAATAATCCCAGAAATACTGGGCCAAAATGTTTCTAGGGTAAAACATTGTTTTTAAAATAACCTGTATTCTTGAATGATTGCTCCTCTATTTATATAATAAACAATTAACCACATTTAATTGGTCCAGAATCACATGCTGAAGATGTAGCAATTGCTGGTAATTTTTTTATTTAATTATTTATGAAAGTAATTGACAAGAAAGACTTTAAGGACTGAAGCGAACAAGGGAACAGTTTTTCCAGATAAAAAAGAAGTAAGTGTGAATGTGTCAATGTGTGAATGTGTCAATGTGTGAATGTGAGTGTGATCGAAGGAATAATAAAGAAAGGTAGAGAACGAAAGAGTGAAGTTAAGCGATACTAATTTATTTTGGCTCATTAAAATCGTACAGTACCGCGTGCCTTCTATGACTTCCAATACATACTGAAAAACTTTTCTACACGTTGCAAATCACGCTATTATATCTACGTAATCGAATCGAGATTTTACTTCGCGACTTAAATATCACACGGCCACTCTTATCGGCTTCTGATTATTATAGAGTCTATGTGTGCGTTTTCGATGCATCGCAAAAAATCGTATTTAGCTTCATGCTAGAAGATTCTAGCAAAATGCGCAACAAAAACTATCTATTCTTAATGAAGCAACCAAGATTTTTTATAGAATAACGATTAGAAATCGACAAAAAACTTTTTTTATACAATTGTAATATAAGTCCGGAACAACTGAAACGTTTCTGAATACGGATGACAATTGTAATTTCAGCCTTTTGATTATGTGCAACTTGTCGTTTGTTTTATGCGTGGGCGAATTCGACAATTTTTGATTATATAATTATGTGAATTACACTAACCACGGATAGTATCGGACCACTAACCGGAAGACCTATTAAAAATTAGCCTTGACTTGGACCAGTGATGGCACCGTCCAGAATATAGATAAAATGATTGATTAAAAAAGCAATGAAAAGCTTATTTAATTCTGAGTTAAATGAGCCCCCGTTGGAGTAATTTGGCCTTGTGGGTATTGAATTATCTTGAGAGAAAAAAAACGATTTCATGAACCCGTAAAGATTTCAAAATGAATAATAGCTCAAATGAAAGGTAAAATTCTAAAGATCACTTTTATTAAATATCAAATTAATAGGTGACTGGTTAGTATTAGGGAATATTCCGTGAAACTAAAAAGGTCAAGTAAATCACTAGAGCTGGTTTTACGACATGCTTCATATCTTCGCTCTTAGGAAGTGAATAAGCTCTCCATCAGTTTTTTAAATAAATCTTTTGTTCTATATTCTGGACGACGCTATATCACCTTTCAAAGTCAAGGCTGACTTTTAGTACGGCATGCGATTAGTGTTCCATCCGTCGGTAGTGTATATATTATCCAATTGTTTTAACAATTGCAATTAAAAACGTTTTGAGTTTTATTATTTAAGAATTTTTTTAATCGGATGAGTTTGCTCACGTATAATAACCAATAAAATATATAGCCGATGGTTAAGAATTTGATTATTTGGAAAAGTTGGGTTCAGAGGAGAGAATTGCTAGTTTTATTGTTAGAAAATTAAAAAGGAACCATTTAAGGAAAACTAAAAGGACTACAACTGTGATGCTTCACATTAAAGAGCATACTTGAAGTTTTTATGCCATAAATTTATGTACGACCTTAAATTCAGAGATTAGATTAAACTCATCAAAAAAATCATACATTTTCTTAAATTCATTCAAGGTCAAAATAATGTTAAGTTGAATTATAATGTTGTATAAATTATATGTTGAATTTTGATTAGTCTATTGTGACGTATTTATATTTTTGTTGTGAAGATGAGCTACCGGATAAGATAAGCACATTACAAAGTTTAGATAAAAATGTCTGTACTCGTAATCATGTTTTTTTTTAAACTAGACATTGAGACTTG
>JAWWLR010000034.1:24409658-24424250 GCA_035041075.1 Acraspis erinacei | reverse complement strand
GAATCCGCGAAAGTCATTTTTCACACAAAACCAATACCTTCTCATTATGATGAGAATGTAATAATAATCAGAAAGTAATATGAAAGTATATTCAAGTATAGTGAATTAAGCGATTAAGAGAATTAGAAAATCACTTCTTCAAATTACACTTCGAAATTAATTGACTCAAAAAACAATTCTGAACATAGTTTAGATTTTATCGCATCTTTAATTCTAGCCTTTCAGTCGAGAAAAGTCTTCAGTTATGTACTTTTATATTATTTATAAATTGGAATTTAAGTAGGTCTGATGAAAGTTAAAAAATTACGTTTCCTTGTATATTAAGCGCGATTGGTAAACAAGTGAGCAGCATCTGTTAATCGTATCACGCTTTTGTGGCTTGATCAATTTAATGTTCAAGAATTTCACATTTTCTGTGAATTTGTTGAAAATTGATCATTTTTAATTATCACAGGTTACGTGTAGTATCAACCCGCCAATCGTGACTTGTGCGCAAATTTAATCTATTTTGATACTCTTGTTTCATTTTGATAGTTAGCACGAAATTAATATTTATCATTCGTTTAATGATATACTGCACTGAGTATAGAAAGGCTCTTTGTAATCCATGGAGAAGGAATATCAAATTTTATGGTGTAACTCTTAAGAAAAATTAAAGAATGTTCTAAGCACATATGTGCAATGTAAAAACACATTTGTATACCATTTTTAATACTTGTATTTACACAGTTCTTGAAATCGGGACTGCTGGCAGCAAAATTATTCAACTATGAAGGACAAACAGAATTATATAATCAAGAAAAATAATACTGTCTTAAGCCGCTTAAATGAAACTAATGAAAACGCTCTGAACTTTATTTCTTGATTATTTAAGTTAACACTTACATTTTACGTATGTCAAATTTTAAATCTCAGTTCTTGTGTAGTGGATGATTTAAAAGGCGCAGGTAAGGTAAAACCTGGAAATCAGGAAAAAGTCAGGAGGCTTGATTGACCAGGTAAACCAGGGTAAAGTGAAGGATGATGAAAAAATTCTACAAAATTCAGGGAATTTTTATTTCTATTGAAAATTAATCTTGTCTTTAACTGAAAGTTTAACATTTCCACTTCAAGATTAATAATTTTCGTTGAAAATGCAAGTGTTTTGTTGAAACTACGTATGAAATTGAATTTTAGATGTTAAGCTTGAACCAAATTGTTGAAAAATTCGTTTTTGGACGAAGATTCATGATTTACTTTGAATTTTCATCTCTGTGGTTTATGGTTAAAGTTTAATATTTTTTATTGAAAATTCAACTCTTTGTTTTAAAATTGAATTGTTTTCTTAGTTTTTTTAAATATCAACTATGTATTCCATTTTATGTTGAGAATTAATCTTTTTGTTGAAAACTCAACTGTCTTCTAAAAAATTAGTGTTTTGGCTGGAAAATACATTTTGTTAAAAATTCGTCTCTTTTGCGTTAAAATTCAACTATTTTGTGAAAAGGCAATTGTTTTTGGTTGAATTTTAATCTTTTTGTTTGAAAATCCTAGCATTTGATTGAAAATTCCTTTTTTTAAGTGAGAAATTTGAAGTATTTGGTTAAAAATTCAACTATTTTATTGGAAATTTTATTATTTGTGGAATATTCTCTATTGTATGAAGTCATCGTTTTTTGCATGTAAGAAATAAATAAATTGTAAATTTATCACTATTAGTCTGTAACATTTTTTTATTCCGTTTATAAAAGATTCTATGTTCAAAATGTTACAAGAATAGAATGCTGGTCTTTGAATATTAATGTTCAGGGAAATGTCAGGGTATTCAGAAAATGAAGTTTTTCGGTCACCCTCTTTAACCCTTGAATAAATTATAGTGTAATCAATAGAAGTCGAGAAATTGATCAAAATCAAAGAAAATGTATTGCAAAAACTTCAGGCAAATAGTTGCAATCTCATAAATTTAAGATACTTGCTAAAGGATTATGAGGTGACGATTGTGAGTTTTTGCATAGTCTTAAATATTAATGAAGTTTCTCAAACTAGTTTTGATGGTTCAGTGACTGTTGCCTCATAATTAAATACCTTTTTTATTTAACTAGGTGCGTCTTTGTTCGATTGAAGTGGATTTAAAATAGGAAATTCTAATTGGTGTTTTAAAATCCTAAAATGTTTGCATTAAATGCTCGTCTACTATTATGATGGTATTATCATTATAATTATACGTTTCTCAGGTCGTTGGGTCAGTCGGTCGTAGACATGAGCCTTTATACTCACATCTTAAAATATGCATAAGATCATACGAGTCTATTTACTATGCGACGAACTTTCTGGGTCAATCTCCCGACGTGTGGTGTAACTTTGTTTGAATCGTCTAGGGGGCAGCGTTAGGGTGTTTCCGGAATGCATAATCTTATTAAGTTTAAATAATGCATTCGATAACTTTTATTTGGGAGCTTTTCTTTCTTTAATCTAAAGTTCTAAATCAATGGTATTGCATTTCCACATTCTGATTGTACATTATAATTTAAATGTAATTTCCAGTCTGTTTTTTTGCTATGATTGTCGAGGTTGAACAGATGGCCCTGAAATTTGAGTAGGCCTTTTTACCTGAAATAACCCCGATCTCAAAACAAAGTAGTTCTTTGAAAAATCGGAATGACTTCCGCAGCGGGAAACATATAATTGGCTAATTACTTAATAATACATTGTAAATGAATATGGACGTGACACTAGACGAGGAAAAAAATGTGGTTAACGTGTTTACTCTAGCGAGTTTATAGGTATCTCTGATTCAAGTCATTGCTATACTTTTGAATTGAATTGTGTTCGTTCTTAGACGAAGAGCATAAAGCCTAAAGTTCAATGTCGATTCCGCAGGGGATTGAAGATTTGATTGGAATTTGATTAGATCGGAAATCAATTGCAAACTGAATCACACATCTAGTGGACGGGTTTTCGTTCGTCGTTCGGGCACGTTTCCAGGCCAGATTGAATGAAGGCAAGTGAAAGAGTGCTTTCAAATGTAAAAAATTTCAAATTCGAAGCTAAATATGTTTTGAAAAATGTTGAAAATTTAGAGGAAAAAAAAATCAAAAAGAATGGGTATAATTTTAGTTATTTTTCTTTTCATACTTTTTCCTATTTCTTCACAAATTCGCCTAATCCTTTGAAAACTTAATTTTATTTTTCAGAGAAAACCTTTAAATTAGTACAAATTCAGGAATTTAACAAAAAATAGCAAGAGTTAGGGATTTTTTGTGAGAAGCATTTTAAGTAACTGTGAAGAATAACAAGGGCTGCCACACAGTCACTTTTAGTGACTTTTTTCCCTCAAATAAATTGGTTGTCACTTTTTAAAATGAAAAGATCACTTTAGTAACATTTCTGTTAAATTAATTATCCTATGGGCTAACCACTATTGAATTAAAGTCTATACCTATTTATGACTCTTTTAATTCTTTTCAGATATTTTAGGGTATTTAAAAATATTCAAAGGAATTTTTCTATAGATTTCAGTAATTGGATATGATTCCAAAGAAATTTAAAGATTTTAGGGTACTTTTAAAACTTACAAGTAATTTTCTAAAGCTTTAAAAAGTGCCAAGGGATTTCAAATGATTTGAAATATTTTATGATTTCTTCGAAAGATTCCAAGGCATTATTAAAATATTTTTTAAATGTCACGAAGCATATGGAACGACTTTTCATACATTTATTTTAAGGGATTTCCAAAGTATTTGAAATATTTTAGGGTATTTTGAAACATTCCTCTTTTTATGGGGAGAAAATAGTCACTTTTTCGGTTTAAGTAAATAACTTTTTCAGTTTATTGAAAGTAAAATAGGCTGGGGCAGCCCTGAAAATATGAAATTTAAATTTGTTTTCTTCCACTTATAAAGGATTCTATATGAAATATGGTTTAAGATTATAATTTTAGTCTTTAAATATTAATGTTTTAATTGTTTCTCCGGTAAGAAGTCTGAACTATGGTGAGTTTTTCTTGAAGCACATAAGTGATCCTGGTGAGTAAATAATAAGGCTTCTAGTCCTCTTCCTTATTGGGATGAAAAATGAAAAAAAAGAAAGCTTGTGTTTGAGAGGAACACCCACTATGTAATCCACGCAACGTCTTGCATATCCAGCATGACGTAAGTCGTAAGATCTGAAAGAGAGAACGTGTCGTACCCGCGACCTTGAATATTCATCGCGTGCCAAGATCACGCTGGCGAGCATCAACGCGCGTTCAGAAGTGTCGATCAATTATATTCTTCCTCCTTGTTACCTCTTCTGCGTTACTAGCGACCGCAATCGCATCAGCGACAATGCTGCTGAATTGAGATGATGATGCTAGATTGAGTTTTCTTTGGTTGCAGATGTGGATCTTCAGAGCCAAGTCGACGCTTCTTTGTTGATGCCGGCTACATATCAAACCATCGTTACACGTGCGCAACTGGCCCAACAATGCTGCGGTTTGGCTAGAGATCAGACCAGGATTTGTGAGAAGTTGGTCCACGATCAGCACTTGCAGCAACAAGGATGGGCCGCTGTCGTCGCAAATCTCGAAGATGTCACACAAATGTTCCAGTCGAGAGCCGAGCAGTTTCAGCACAGCTTCACGGTTTACCATGCTGAGAGGCAACAGTACATAGAACTCCTTCAAAAGTAAGCCATCACGTTTAATCTAACATAACGGTACCGATCGAGAAAGTTCTGGTAGCGTCGTTTGCTCCTGAATTTGCATCAGCAGGGTGTCGATTTGATTAATAAACAACAAACAAAAATATAGGGAATACGGAAGTACGTTTCTGGAACCACATTTTTAGCAGCAATTTAATAATTAGTATAGACAAAGATCAACATCAATGAACAACTTTAGAATCTTCCTTAGCTTTTAGAACACCATGGCCGGTAAATTGAAGTCGACATTTTGATTAACTTTTCTGATCGCCGTAAATCATTAAAAATTTAATTAAATCCAGACCTCGGGTTCAAGTAGCTATGACTCTTTTTTTACTGTTTTAAAAATATGACATTAATTGACTAATGCTACTTTTTTCTTAATTTTTTTTTAGGATTTGAAGATGTATTAACGTTTAAAAAATTTTTTTTTTAATTTTTAAGAGATATTACAAGTTTCAAGATAAGTTACGGGATTTCAAAATATTGGCAGGAATTTTACTAGACCTACTATAGGATATCGAAGGACTTCAGAATGGAATTTTAAGGGGCTTCTAGGAATTTCATTTTTAAATGAATTTAAAAAGATTTTAAGATGTTGCACGCAGGATTTCAAAAGATTTTGAGGTATTTGTTGTTTCAAAAATCTGATATCCGAAATAGTTTTTTCTAATATTTTAAGAATAAAAATAATATACCCGATGGTTTCTTTCAAAGAAAAAAATTATTTTTACTGAATATTTTGAAAACTTATAAAAACCACTTATTTTTCCAATTTTTCTTTAATTTGAATTTTTTTATTATGGGTTTTTACCAATTTTTTTATTTTTTCCAATTTTAGCAAATAATTTTTTTGTGTCTGAAATCGTAAAAAAGCAACATTTTTTTAAGAAATAACTTTGTATGTATGAATCATTTTTACTTCTTTTCAAAATTTGAAACATTGGAGTTATATTGAATGTTTTCCTAGAAAAGAGCTGTGATTTATTCAAATGGAACTATTTTGTTAGTGTAGATAAAAAGCAGCAGTGAGAAAAAATTCATTTACAGAAAATAATGTTAAAATGACAATGTTTCTTAAGTTTAAATCTTTTTCCATAAAAACAATATTTCTTCTCCCATGAAACATGACTTATATCATTTAAATTCTTAAATTCACAGAAATCTTTTTTTCTCCCAGAAATCTGATTTTTGGTACCACAACTACAAAGGTTTAAAAAAATATAAGGAATTTCTATAGATTTCAAGGGATTTAAACAAATTAGACAGTTTTCCAAGGATTTTCACAGAATTCTAGGCTTTTTAATAGATTTCAACGATTTAAAGGGAATTTCAAAGCTTTTAGGGCATTTTAAAAGATTTCAAGGAATTTACGAAAATATCCCAGATTTTAAGAGATTTCAAACAGTTTTATCTCATTTTATGGTATTTCATCTTTTTTTAAAGGAATTTTGAAAAATATTACAGATTTCAAGATGTTTTACATGATTTTCCTCAATTTGTGTGGGCTTACTAAGAGATTTAATGGATTTGAGAAATTTTAAAGATTTTAATGTGTTCTAAAAGATTGTAATAATTGAATGGGATTTCAACATTTCTACGGGGTTGCAAAAAATTTCAAAGGATAATTTAAAAAGGTATCCATGATTATTGGTAGGGATTTCTAAGAGTTTTTACGAATAGCAGAGATTTCAAGTGATTTTGCCAGATTGATGTGATTCGTAGGAATTCAAATGAAAGTATAATATTTCTAAGGATTTTAAGGGATTTCAAACAATTTCAGGGACTTAAAAATATTGATGAGTTTTCTAGTAATGTAAGAGTATCTTAACAGATTTGAAAGGATTTGACGCGCAATTTTATGATTTTATTTAAATTGCTTGACACTAAATGATACAAAAGTCCGTATTGGATTATTTTCGAAATTTTTCTAACAGAAGTGTCTCCAGTTTCAGTGATGATGTCGGAACCCTCTCAAAAATCCCGATTCTGCCTGCATTGCGAGCGCAAGCAGAAGGTTTTCTCAGTCCAGACGAGCTGCCCACAACAGAAGAAGATCCAGAAGTGTTGAGTTTACTCAAGTGGATCTCGGCTAAGGATAATCAGAGCACTTTGGAACAAGTGGCTGAACAATGTTCGAGAGGCTTGGAGCAGTTCAACGAGAGAGTGCTGGAATCGCTGATGGACGAGGCAAATGCAGCTATTCTCAATGCAAATAAGCAGGACATGAAGGAGGTGAAAGGTCTCGGGGAAAGATTGATGGCCTTGGAAGATTTAATGGCTCAGACCAAGAAGATCGTTCAGGAGCAGAGTGAACTTGCGCACGGATTTCTGCAGAATCAAAATCGGACGAAAATTGAAGGCGATGCGAGCGTTCTTCCCGATCTCTGCACTTCGCACAAACGACAACTCACCGTTATGCTGAATAACCACAATCAGCTTCGAGACATTCGTAGAAGGTGTGCGAAAGCGAAGGAGGAACTATCGGCCAACATATATTACCGGCTGAAGTGGGTCGTGTACGTCGAAAGCAAGATAATAGACATCGACTGTAAGTTGATAATGTACCACGAGAGCTTGAAGCGTCTCAAGAGGCACCTGGAAGTGCTGCAGCAGATTCACTTGGCTCCTGAAATGTACATGAGTGCCATAACTGAAGTCGTCAGGCGAAGAACGTTCTCTCAATCGTTTTTGACCTGGGCCAGCACATTGGCCTGTCAACTCTTGACTGTCCACAGCGAAGAACTCAACAGACGTCGAGATTTTCAGACCAAGTTCGAGGGACACTTTCTGAATACACTCTTCCCTGGCTTGGAGGACACACCCCCACCTTTTGCGACGCAGGCGCCGCCGGTTTTCGACAACTCTCTTCCAAAGGTAAGGAAACACATACAAATCTAAGAAACTCAATTAAGAATAAATACAAATGTCAACTCCTCTTTAACATCTAACATTCTAATTTAACTGAGAAGTTCTTGGAGATTAAGATTAAAGAGTCCATCGGATTCAAATTAGAATACAAGAGGATAGCAAAAAAATTCAGCCTCCTTTTCGTTTTCCTTAAAAAATCTTTGCTTTAAAAACAAATTTATTTTGATTTAAACAAATGCTTAATTAAAAAAAAGACCATTTTATTCCTACAACTTACATTCCCCATAATTAATCACACTGTGTAAAGTTCACGTCAAAATTTGTTCGAGTACTTTGTAGAACCCCTGGTTACCTAAACTTCACCGATTAAAAAAAATATATCGATTTTTAACCGATTTTGGTTACAATAACTAAAAGATCATCTTTTGCAATCCTTTAATAATACCTAGCATTTTTTTCGAGTTTTAAGACTCATTGGTGGGGTGAACTTCACCCAGTGTGATTTCTGTGATTCTACGGAAGTGTGACTAATTAGGGTTAATATAACTTTTTTCTCATCTTTTTTAATTCAATCAATAAGTATTTGCAAGAAATCGACTTACCTACCTATTCATTAAAATAATTAAACTCCACAAGGGTAATATTATCATTAATTGAAATAGCCTATTGGAAACAAAATTGCAGCGATGAAAAACTTGGTTACAGAGCAGTAGGTGAGTCCCATGAGTCAGGAATATTCTTTTTTTAAATCATTGCGAACAAAAATTGATCTTGAAGCATATTAAAATTAGAATTGGAGAATGAAAAGCAAGCTAAATAATAGTTTAGCTTCAGATATATTAAAAAATTTGAATTTTTACTCACGCAATTTCAAAATTAATATTAATAAAAAAGTGTTGTGCTTTATAGTATATATTATCTAAAATAATATAAGAGAAAAGCGTAATATATAGCGTAAGTCTAATGATTTTTAAAATTAAAAGTATCGATTTCCGATGAAAAACGCTCTTATAATTTATGATTGAGAAAGTCTTAGAATTGTCACAAATTCAAAAAGTGAGCGCATTTTGAAAATGTTTGAGAACACTTTTTCTTAATTTGAAAATTCTATGTACGGATATTTATAGTATTAAAAAAGGCGAAAAATTTATTCTAATGATTTTTTTCGATAAAAAGAATATTCTCAGAATTATAGCATTTTCAAAATTTTAAAAATCAATCGAAAATCAAAATTTTAAGCCAAAAAACGCACGATATGAAAAAAAAGTCAAGAGAAGAAAGACATTTCTTTTGGAAAGCCCTTCAAGATTATCATAACAACTTTTCGAATTTTCTTGAAAAATAGAAAATTCAAATTTTGATTTCACAAAAAAGAATGAAAAATTAAAAAATTCAATTCTTTGGTCAAACTATGTAGGATACGACAAAAGATGAATTGACAAAAAAATGTGATACCAATAAAGATCTACAAATTCGTTATTAATCACTTCTTGATAAGACGTGTATTTTTTTTATTCGTGAAAAATAACATAACTCACCGAAAAAGAGCTACAAATTTGTTATGAATCACTTTTTGATAGGAGACGTAGTTTTGGTTTTAATCATAAAAATGGCATTAAAAGTAAAAATAAAAAATTTGTGGAAAAAGTTTGATTTAAAAAGTTATTCAACCAAAAAAAGAGATACTAATTTATAATAATTGATTACATTCTCATCATTTATGATTGAGAAAGTATTAGAATGGCGGGCAGAGTTTTTGTTATTAAAAATTGCAATTTCAGGTGTAAAACACTAAACAGGAAATTGTTAGGAAATGATTAATTTTTCAAAATGAAGTATTTTTAAAAATATATTTTTTTAAATAGCAATTTCTGGTATAAAGAACTAACATAAAATTGTTAAAAAAAGTTCTAAACCTTTTTTGAAATTTATACTGATTTCCAGTAAAAAGCGCGAACATATTAAAATCTAATGAGTTTCATGTATACGTACCAATTTCAGGCGAAATGCGACAATATAATGAAAAGTCGTTAAAAATTGTTACATTAATTTATCGTCGTATTTATAATGTTGATTTTTTAGAAATTGGAATGTAGTTAGAAATTAGTATTCAAGTATAACCTGAAATTGTTCAAAAATTGTAAATCTTGTTCGAATTATATTATTTTTGTTTACGAATACCAATTTCTAGTGTAAAACGCTGCAAAAGTGTTAAAAAATTGTATACCTTTAAAATCTAATGATTCTTTTCTTAAAATACCAATTTCCGGTTAAAAACGGTAAAATATCGGAAAAATAAAATACACTATTTTATTGATCATTAAATTTCTTTTTTTTTTAATTGATAAGAATTTCGTATGAAATGAATTGGAAATTAAACGAGTAAGACTTATTTGCAGTTAAGAGGGTACTTAATGGACCGGCAAAACCAGGAACTTTTTTATGTTTAAGTAAAACACATTTTATACTTCAGATTGGGTTCAATGAACGCTGTCGAATATTGACACGATGAAAATCAGGTTACAGAATACGAAAAGTAACGGTAGTAGTTAGTAGCAGATGAAAAGCCAATTATGAGAAAAACAAATTCGAACTTCTGAGGCTAATTTAAAATTCATACAGCAAAGTCTTTGTGACTGTAAAGAAAATCTCCTTACTGATAATTCTCGGAAATTTGAATTGCAGCTGACTGTGGATGATATGGAATCTTTGAGAAAACAGCTGCCAGACTTGGCACTTAGCGTTTCTTCTCCAGACCTCAATAGCATCACGCAGTTCTTTTACTCCAAGAGTTTGAGCGAAGAAAGCGTCGAAGGCAACAAAGACAAAGAAAGTACTTCGATGCCAGTTGATGTTTCGTCAAAGGAACAAGAACCGTCTGTGGTTAGACCGCAGATGCTGGTTGACAGGTATGCAATTAAAGCAGCAAATGAGATAATGCAAATAATGCAGCCATATAATGGGCTTTTGACAATAATTAAATTTATAATTTCCAGAGGAGATTTTGAGTCGGAAACTGACACGGAAGAGTTCGAGAAGATAGGTCAAGGAGCGACGGACTCGAAGCTAAATTACTTCGAGGGGATGAAACACACACAGCAGAAGGAAATGGAGGTTGGTGTCCAGCAAAGTGCATCCTTGGGTTCCACAACCTCGACTAATATTCCCCCGATAAATTCGAAAGGCACTGATTTAAACCGATCGTCTTCATCGAGCGAACCCGGATCCTATCATTTTCCTAGTCATACCACAAGCGAACGACCGTTTCAGCTTAGCCCGCTAACTGAGTGCACCGAAACCGGTGCATCCGGCTCGCATCATCTCACATGCTATCCAGAAACATTAAGTAACGTTCCGTTATCCTTAATTTCCAACATTCCTCATTCCTCGAGTCCAAATCCATCCGACGTATCTCAACCCGTAGGGTGCGACGGTCAGGCAAAAGAGCATCAACGCCAGCAAGAGTGCGGCAGCGAAGGTAGCAGTCCCGTCGGTCTAGGAGGCGCTGATTTCATGGGTACCGAGTTTTACATGGACGAGTCACTGCCAAGCAGTCTCAGCGAACATCCCACTGACACCCAACATCAGGCTATCGTATCCCTTCTCCAGGTACTGGACCGACTTACAGCTCGCTGAACAATTCCGTAGTCGTAGCCGTAAACGTTCCACTGCCACGTTGGGTCACTTTTCCTTTCTTCACTTCTTATTGTTCCTTCCTTTTCCTATTTAGGGATTTAATTACTCTCCTGACCCGCTCTTATCATTCCTTACCTACGTAGAATTTGCAGAACATTTGCCCTAAGTGCGAGTCCATACAATTTTTTCCAACATTCTGGTCAAGGTAACGGACCTGCATGAACTTTTTGTAAATTTATAGTTTGTACATATCAATTAGCCAAAAATAATCAAATGATATCTCGAGAGCAGTTAATCGTAGTATTCTGCATCGTAGCATTTTGTAGTTTTTGAAATTTTTCAATTCGAAAGTATATAATTCTCAAAGTGTTTTGAACTGTGCAAATGACATTGATTTTTTATTTGACAGAAATCACATCTTGTACTAAAAAGGATATTCAGACTTTTTAAATGTTACTTGATACTACATGATATAATAATTAATATCAATATATTTATGTATTAAACGTTTTTATAATTTTCATTAAAAATTATAGTTTCGAATGTGCAATTTTAAAAACCCAGTGGGCGCGAAGTGTCCCAAGACGTTTTCAGTGTCCAAAGACGGGTTTACGACGTACTTGGAAAATTGAACGTTTTTTGGCCTGACTTAAAACGTTTTTTTGGACGTTCTGAAAACGTGTTTTGAACTTTGAGGCCTTAAAACGAAAGTTTTTTATTAAATTACTTCCATTTCGACATTTAAATATTTCAAAATTTCATATTAAAAGCCTTGACATTGAGTTTTGAATTAAATAAATTTAGTGATAAACATAAAGCAATTTCAAATTGTAAACCTTGAAATTGTACAATTTCAAAAAAATGAAATCATTATAGCAATATTGTTTTGTATTCGTTATTTTAATTTTTGATTTTCAATGCAAGATCTTAAAATTGTCCGATTTTTAGTTAAAGATTTAAGCAAATAAATCATTATAAATTCAAAAATATGTGATAGGAAAATTTCTAGGATGAATAATAATTCTAAAGGAAGATTTTTAATTTAAAAAATTAAAAATTGACTTTAAAATAATTAAAAAAAAAAACATGAAAATTAAACTATTCCCTTTTCTATGTTTCAATTTTGCAATTAAAATTAAATGTTGAAAAGTTTAATTAGCACTTTAAAAACTATTAATTTTTGAGCGGTGCAAATTTGATTCAAATAATTAAGATTTTGAACGCTTTTAATCACAAAGAATAAAATTTAAATTCCTCTGAATTTTTAATGACACAATTTCCAATATTCGAATATTAAATTATTCAATTTTTAACGTTTTAACATTTTCCTATTTTCGAAATTTTAATCTAAAATCATACTAGTTTCATGATCGTCCAATTCAAATTAAAATTATTTTATTTTTAGCGTTTCCACCTAGAAGCGGTACAACTCAACTCCTTTTTTATAATTCAATTGTACAAAATCATTCGTATATTTGTTTTTAAATTTCAGACGATTGCAATTCAAAATTATTAATGATTGTTTAAAAAATATTTACAAACGTATATTTAAAAATTGGTTAATCAATAGATTTTTAAATTGGCATGTTTTCATGATAAAAATAGAAGTCAAGAGACAGGAACGCGCGATTTGCGTGCGTGTATTTACTGCTAGCGTGTAGTACGCACCTGTATTTTTCTTTATTAGACACAAAAAATGTCCTTATCCTACTTATTATATGATTCAAAGTCAATCGATTTCTTGCAAAAAGGTTTCTTGATGTTTATCGACTTCCGCAATAGATAATGTATGTGAAAACTGTGGCTTTTACAAAGAAAGCTAATTACTAATAGTGGCCACCCTAGTAGTCAAGTTTCTTTTTTGTTTTAATTCAAGAAAATGTGGCGAATGTAATGAATGATGACCATTGCGATATTAACAAAAATTGTTTGAATAATTCAATAGAATTCTCCAGTGGCGAGAAAATTTGAACAAGTTGGACTATTTTGTCAAAATGTTGATCAATTTCATGATTTGTCGGGAAATTTTATTTGTGCATTTGAAATCGGACTTGACTCAGAATGTTGAAAAAATTTTGTGGACTAGCACTTATATTTGTGTATGGAGCTTTATCAGGGTGTTGATTGAGCGGGTAAACGGAGGATTGTACTCAATGGGAGAAATCAGAATTTTGCACCGAACACAAACAATAATCTATTTTAATATTTTTAATGGTTTCTTTGATAAATTATGACAAAATTTGCACTTAAAACAAAAAAAAGCGAAGTGGACGAATTCGACACCTTATTTATTCAGGGTGTATACTGTGCGGAAAATCCTGGAATTAAGGACACAAACGAAATTAAAGAACTTTCTTCAATATTTTCAAAATATTTCGTTAATTCTAAAGAATCTGGCTTATGAGTAAATTAAATATGAGGAAGTATTTTAGAATAATGAAGCTACTAAGGTACATAATTAAATCGCTACATAATTTTTGTTTGAACCCCTACCAGGAATTGAAATGGGTACGGAAAAATCCCGGAATTGGGCTTGGCTTTTGCAATTGATACGGGAAGTACACCCGATTTCTTTTAACTTACGTTATTTTATACAAATTGGCTGTTTTATACTATTAATATATCAGCATTTCGGGATTTTTTTTATTCCGCAAATTTCGAATCAAGTGATCAGTTTTCCTGAAAAATCATTAGGTACTAAGAGTACATTTCCAAGTTTTAACTATTTTAGGTATTGTGAGTTTTTTTACCGAAAAGAACTGTTTAGCCAAGAAGTTCCAAATATTTAGGAGAATTATTAACTTTGCAAGAAAATTGAAAAGTTCAATATATTTTACGAAATTCTTTTTAGGAAATTGTTATTCTGGGCTACAAAAAAGATTTACAAGTAGTAATTGATTTAGTAACAGTAAAGATATATTTATTCAATAATGTTTTTTTTTGTTTGAAAATATTAATTTGTCACATAAATTTACATCAAAAACTAATTTCTTGTACAAAAAAAAAAAAAACACTTACACAATCCAAGACTTACCATTAATGATTTTTATTGGAGAATATGAATTTCTTGGTCAATATAACCGTGTAAAATTGTTCCTGCCTCTTAAATTTGATTTAATTATCGGAATATCTTTTGTTCTATTGCAATATTTGATCATGTTTCTTTTTATATATCCACTGACTTTGGTAGATAATTAATAATTCATTACATTGTGTAAAGTACTGCCACTCGAAAATTTTAGTTTCAGAAATTATTTCATCAGTATAGAGTTTCGAAACTAGAAAAAGATTGGAAAACGACGCCTGATTCTTGGAAGAAAAAATTTACTAATGAACTAAAATGATAATTTATGGGAACTTTTATATTTCTGGGAATACGATTACTGATATTGCGTAAGGTTATAGTAATAAATGATTCCATTATCA
>JAWWLR010000034.1:24378464-24396204 GCA_035041075.1 Acraspis erinacei | reverse complement strand
CTTTGACAATTGTTTGTAAAAAAACTGTCCATTTTTCTTACTTTTTTCCTTCGAATTATTGCTTTGCAGGTTCGAAATTACAAAAAAAATTTTTTAGAATTTTTCACCGGTGGCCATTTTACTGTACATTTGGTGCGGGGTCCTTTCGTCTGAACGAAGGGAGTAATAATTGTTGTATGGGAACCTAATAATTTTTGTAGTAACCTCGCCTAGTAAGGTTTGTCTCATTTTTTGTACCTAGAGCTCTAAGTAGACGTAATGTGTGCGATGGTGTCGCGATTGTTTTCGTAAATTCCATTGGATAAGACGACAGAAGCTAGCATTAGTTTGAGTATTTTTATTGATAAGGTTTGGCCCTCGCCAGTAACTTTACCAGGAATAGCATCCGTTCCACTGAGAATGACTCGGATAGCCGCTAATTTGTTGTCGGTCTAGAAATTAGAGTTTTTATCCTTCCGAGAGTAAAGTCAGAAATGAGATAGAAAAGGACGAGTCACTCGGAGTTGAATCTGTTATTGTACTAACGTAAATTATGGGCTGCTATCATGTCGTTTAAGCGAAATAGATGTGCAATTTTATCATCCATTGCGACGAGACAAAACGCCTGCATTGGCATAATTATTGACACCGTACTCTTAATCGTTTTTACAATATGATGTTGTTTTCTTGCGTCCTGAATCACGAAGAGCTGAGTGCTTCTGCAGGTTTCACGTTCATTTTCATTGATTGTCAGCCGTTCCGTCAGTTTAATACTAATTTTGCTGTCGTTAAGGAGCAGAGATATCGTGTGTATGTAATCGAGATGAGTAAACGCGTAGGAATATAACAATTGTGATCGTGAGAGTATCTGTTATAATGAGTAAGTAAGTTTCAAATAAACCATTGTGACTTTTACAGACAAATAACGCCTTTTCATTTTTAGATCCTATTTTTAGGACTTGGACTCATATTTTTAGCGATGCCGCTATTTAAAAAAATGCCAAATAGTTTTAAAGGCTAATACACAGGAAACTTGTTTAAAAAAATTTAATTCATTATTTCCCAGGCATCCAAGCCTATAAACTAAATTAAATTTCGTATTGTACGGCATTTTTAACTTTTTCAAGAAATATCTTTTATTCGAAAACCTCGGAAATCGCATAAGTTAAAATTCTATTATTAAAAAGTGAACAAATTCATGTTTCAATTGTATTGTTTCAAATTTTGATTTCGAAGTGAAAACCTTTACTGTCGATATATTTTTAATCTAATATATCCTAAATATTAATTATAGACAAAACTGAAAGTGTTTATATATCTTTTGTTAATATCCAAAAGTTCGAAGTTTTCTGTTTTGAAAATAGTTCAGATTAGAAATATTTGCCAATAACTAATAAGCATTCAAATAAAAAAAGATTCGAGTTTGGAAAACAATGAAGTTGAAATTAAATGGAACAGAAAATGTAGTTAAATCTACAATAAAAGAACTAGCAGCAACAAATTATTTTTAATTGAAAAAGCCTTTAAGTTAACAAAGAAAATTATTCAGACAACTCAAGTTGTAAAACTTGTAAACAAAAATTAATTTTTTTAAATAATTATATTTATAAGTTGGGACAAGGGGATTTTCAGTAAAGATTATAATTTCGACTTTGAGAGAGGAAATATGTTCTAAAAGATTTTTAATTCTGATTTTTCGGGGAATAAGGAATTAAAAATATTAATGGCTCCCGTAAAAAATTGTAGTTTTGACTTTGCAGCTGTTAATTTTCAAATATTATTTTAATTCTGAATTATAAAAAGGGAATTCACCATAGAAATTCCTTTTTTAAGTCAAAATTTGTTTGAATTTAAACATTCTTTTTTTTAATACAAATTTGCCATAATTTGACATTTTTTCAAAATTTGAAAAGTTAAAATTTTTTTAAATAAATGTAATTATGCCTTGTAACAGGGAATTTCCGTTAAGAATTATCATTTTCACTTTGGAATGGAGGATTTCGGTAAAGAATTACAATTTAGATTTTAGAAAGGAATTTTCGAAAATAAGTAATATTTTATTTGAAACAGAGCATTTTTGAGATTGAACAGAAATATGGCAAAATAATCTTAATTCTGATTTAAAAGATGGCAGTTTAAATCCTAGTTTAAATATGGAAATATAATTTTTTTACAAATTATCTGTTCCAAATCAGAACTGAAATTCTTATGTCCCTAAAGTAATCTGATGTTTCAACTCAGAATTATAATTCTTTTCAAAAATGGCCTGTTTCAAATCATAAATCTTTTTAAATGTTTCGAAATTTTTACAAATCATTTGAAATCATGGAAGGCTTTTCAACTCTTTTAATAAATTGGCCGGGAAAAATTCACAAATGACCGAGGGAAAACTGAAAATTCAAAGCCCAGGTTAAATAAAAATTAAAGTTAAATCAATTAACATAACTCAATTAGAGTGCAACTAACAATATTTATTTATCATACAAGTACAAATGAAAGCTGACTAAATTACAACTAGTGATGAGGAACATAATTTTGCCCCGATTGGGAACAGTTCGTCAGAATGCCAGCCGAGGTTTCTTCTTCAGCAGAACTGCACAACATCCCGACAAGAGTATAATCAACATAAGGTGGCATTTCAAGATCCGGCACATCTCCGAAGCCAGCAGGATGACTATCGCCTACTGGAACCTGAGGTAGTCTCGTATCTAGAACCTCGCATGTGTAATGACACCTATCATTACTGGGATAAAAGTAGGGCTCCGGACTATTCTGTGAATGTACGGCTGTATCATTTGTATTCTGATCAGAAAAAAGTCTCTCCATAACAGCAGGATTTTGCTCATGACTTCCATAACTGAGTCTCTCTTCCAAGACCCTTTGACCTTGATGAGGTGATCGATTCGAGGCGGGACTTTTGTTGACTGGTTCAATTACTTGATAGCCATTAAAATCGGAATATGCAGAATTATTTTCAGTGTTGGGAGATCGGCTAGGGTGAATTTGTTCCAAGGGTTGACTCTTATGAAGATCATGAGATTTTGGGTAGACATAAGCACACCTTTCATCCAGGAGGTCATTCTCCTTCTGAGATTCAAAACCTGAAAAATTGACTCGGTCTTCTTGACACCAATAAGATTGATTTTGATCGTTTTTTCTAGTGTCGTAGTCTTTTTCACTATGAACTCTGGGGTAATTGGGATAATTGATTGTTTCTAGAAGGGCATGATTTTGATTTGCGTCCTTGGTCATGGGGTAACAGTTCATAGGTCTTCGGGTGGATTCGAAATCTTTGTCGGTTTCAAATCCGTGGAACTGGAGTCTGTCTTCTTGCTGATGAGGCGGAAGACTCAAGTGGCTGCTGCTGGAATCTTCGCTGAGGAGTTGAGTCCAGTAGTGCTCTTGACTCTCTTGTTTTAATTCGTACTTTATGGTCCCACTTCCAAGGTCTAGTAAGGTGGGCGGTGATCTGGCGACGTCTTGGGCATTCATGGGGAAGTCGGGCCTCAAGGGTTGATCCAATTGGAAAATTTCTTCGGGCTGGAAGAGGTCTCCGGTGAATGAAGGGAAATCGGGGTAAGCTGCTTCTTGAGGAACTTGACTTGGAAGGCAGTAACCGAGAGTACTTTCGTGATTTTGGGCTGGATCCTGCATCCAGTAAGAGGGGTCCGTCGAGGGAGTCTGCTGGGTATACATTCCGGTGTTCTGGTGCTGATGAGAAGTTTGGTAGGGCATGTGGGACTGCAGTCCGCAAACGCATTCGAATGGCGAACAGGAACAAGAGAATCCTGGAAAAAAGATTTTGTTAGTTAATTCTATCAAATTTATAAAACATTGTGCATTCATTAGATTATATAAGGTAGATTTCCCAGTAATCTTGATGGTCCTAATGATAAAATTGATCAAAATAACGAATAAAAATTCGTCTTTTAACCTTGTCTATCATATCGATGTGACTGTTTATTAGTATACGTCAGTTTTGCATCATATAAAATTATCTAGAAAATGATGTTGTCCCCCTTGCATGGAAATTATTTATCACTGATTTTCGAGTTATTCTTTTTGCACTTTAGATCAAAATGAGTGGATTTTAAAAATCGTGATGCATAGTATAAAAATTAATCATTTTTAACGCCTTAGTTTTAAGATCCTAATTGAAGAATGCTTCAATTTTTAAATGAAGTTTAAAACTGCTTAATTTTTAATGCTCCAAGCTTAAATTCCCTAATTTTGGAAGTTTTTGGAATAATTATACTTTTCAAAATATTTAAGATTTCTCAATTATGAAAGTTGAAAATAACAGTTTTTTTCACACAAGTTACATGACTTAATAACAAAATATATCCAATTAATTTGCAATTCTATTAATTGAAAATTAAAATATGAACAATGTCAGTACAATTTCACTATTAAATCATTCAAAATTGGACAATTTTATACGTGAAACATTCCACAGTCCGTTTTATACTTAATAATTTTAGATCTGAATATTCTAAATTCTTTGGTTTCAATTTTAGTCTGTTTAAAATGTAATAGTTTTATTTTCATATTTTTATTTTTATGTTGTTTGAAAGGATTTGTAATTAAATAATTCTGTATTAAATGCCTGCAGAATAAATTCAGAACATTGAAAAATGAAGAAAAATATTTTTTGTCAAACTAAAGCCTTCACAATTTGAATATTTTAAAACTATGTAGGTATTGAAAATTACATTATTGTTTTTATGAAAATGTTTCAAAATGTTGCAAATTTCAATCTCAAGTTAGAAAAGAAACGATTGAAAATTGAGAGACTTCAAATTGTACAACATCCAAAATTACAATTATAACGAACATATTTTGTATTAATTTTTTTTAAATTTCAGTGTACTGTCTTATAATTTTTCAATTTTTAGTTCTATCTTTAAAATTGAATGCTTTAAAACTCAGAAATATTTCATTGGAAGACGTCAAAAATTAATAGATAAAAATATAAATATCTGAAATTGATGACTCCGTAATGAAATTATTTATTTAATTTTGAATCATGACAATTTTAGAGTCCTGAATTTTCAAGTTAAACGCAGAATTTTCAATTTTTTCCTTTCATAAGTTTATTTTTAAAAAGATTTTAATATCACAATTCTATTTAATTGGAATTTTTTCAGTGTTTAATTAAGTTCGGATTCATTTAATTGTCAAAACTCCGTGCTGGCAATTTTTTCATTTTTAATGTTTACCATTTAACATTACAAACTTAATTTTCAACGTTATTTTCGAAAACTTCAATTTTAAAGGCTTAAATTGAAATTTTTATATTTTTACCGGGGAAAATGACGATGAATTTTTTAACAAATAAAAAAAAATTTGTCTAATAAATTTGAGTACTGAATTATATTTTAAAAGTGTTTTCAAATTTAAATTATTCAATTTTGAACTATTTCGGTTAAAAATAATACAATTTGAACTCCTTCCTAATGAAGTTCTCCAATTTATAAAATTTTAGTCTGATATTTCTCAATATATTCCATTCGAAATATCGTCATTTTATCAAACTTTTACCTAATCTACAATCGTTTTATTTTGAAACTTGGTCAAACTTTTTATATTTAAAACAACGTTTAACAATAGATCTTTCGTTTGTTTATGTCTTTAATGTTATAAAATAAAAATCCAGAGACGTAAACGCTCGCATCGCGCGCGAACATTTAATGCTGGTTTGAAATATAAATAGATAAGTTCCAATTTAAAAAATTCAGTTACATTGAATTAAACGACAACATTTATACTTAGAACGTTTTAATTAGGTAATTTTCTATATTTAAACTATTGAAATTAAAATATATTTACACCACTGAAATTCAAGCATTTGAGCTATTCAATGATTTGACAACATTTTTATAGTAAAACTAGACTTTACATTGCGGATAGGTTCGCTTCAAGAAAAAAATACAGAAGTTTAAAAATTATAGATGTAATATAATATAGTCACTGTCAAATAATTTGGCTGATTTCATATGATTCTTATTTAATTCAGTTAATTTCAAATTATCTTGCTTAATTAAAACAATATAAGAGAATAAAATTTAAATTTGAAAAAGAGCAGTCTAGTTCTATTGAAACGCGCTAGTGGCGCTGTTTTTGCAATTTCAAATGAGAATTTGGCGGTTTTTATTTTTATAGTCGATTTTTCGTTGTATTCCTGCCGGTCAGTGCTGATGCTGCTGATAAAGCGGAGTTGTATTATTGACCTAATTAGTTTAACTTCGCCGTTTTCGTAAAAAAGTAAATCACTGGATAATTTTTGAGCAGCATGATATATTTGACAAGATAGAAAACTATACGAATTAAACTTTTGAACGCGTATCAATCTCCTTGAATTGTAGGTTAGGAATCCAAATTAGATGATCGGTGGTTTTATTCTTTCGATTTAATTACTAATTTAAAATTAGACGAAGAAATAATATTTTAGTTATTTTAATTTTGATGAATAATTAAGCAAATATCCGAAATCAGACAATTATAAGTGTAGAAAGGAAATCTTTAAATTCGTGTTTATACACTTTTGTTAGTTCCGGTTGTTTTGGTTAACATCCCGGTTGTCATTTTTAAGGATTTCTAATTTATGCAAAACTCAAAATCGTCTAATGTCTTTGAGTTAAATATAACTAAGAAATTTCGTGTTATATGAAATTTTCTTAAAAGTGTCACATTTTTCGATAAACTGTAGCGTTTTTGTTTGCAAAAATCGAGCATTGTTTAATTGAGCACGCCTTTGTTAGTAAATCAGTTATTATTTTGGAGAATCGTGGGATTGAATCAAATGTGTAATATTGACACTTTGAACGATTGTGATTCTTTACTTTCGAACGTGAGAGTGATTGGAATTCATCAAAGAGCTGAACCGTCAAACCAAAGTAAGTGCAATGTAAACAAATTTCAAGTCAACTAACCTTTATCAGAAATAAGAGGTGGAGGTTGAGGTGTTCTTGTTGGCCCCTCCAAGACTTCCGTGCTGGGCCTTTTGGTACCTCTTAAGGACATTAACTGAAAAAATAATTTTTTAATTAGAATTTTCATATCATTTTTCGGAAGATTTCAAATTTCAATACAAATTTTTTTATTTGATTATTTGCTCCTACACTACCATGTTGCCTTTTTTTACGTCGAAAACAATCAAAGTACAATTTCGATTTGGTAACTAAGAAAACTGTTAATAAAACTAGTAATATAATAATTTCTTTAAATTGTATAACAAATTACATAATTAATGAATACATCCTATGCTGTTTCGAAACAGGCTTTATTTTCTTTTTGTAAAATGACTCCCTTACAAATTGTTCCTTTTGGTGTCAAAATAAACTGCGAATTAAAACAATATATTTAGGGGTTTCAAGTCTGTTTTTCTCAAAAATTGCTTGTTTTATTTTAATTGCCGTTGTTAATAGATTACTTTTTTACTTTGAGACACATACAAATTTTTGTATTATTAGTGACATATCTCACCCAGATGTTTGATAGAATGTAAACAAAATATTCTAGTTTTGCAGAAAATTGTTTTCTTTTTTAATTGCTGCTATATGGATTATTTTACTTTATAATACAAAAACTAAAATGTTTGTCTTCCAAATTAAAATAATCTATTAATAACGGCAATTAAATAAAATAAGCAAGATTTTACAAAAATGGATTTGAGAGTTCCCTAAATATGTACTTTATTTTTCATCCTACCAAAATCACGGGACATTTTGATACCAAAACGAACGATTTGCAGGGGAGTCATTTTTGGACCATACCTCAATTATTTTTCACAAAGGAAAAATATTTGGGTAAAAAAATAGAATACACAAAGTTACAGTATTTCTGAATTGAAACAGATTTCATAAAAAACAATAACATTCTATTGACAACTTTTTTAATAGTTATGATAACAATTTAAAAGAAAATATTAAGAGCATTTCATCACTATTTGATGTTTTTTGGGATATCAAATTTAACGTCAGAGAAGAAATTGAAATCGATGGTTTTTGGCGATTTAAAACTTTTAAATTAAAAAAAGTAGGATTCTTACCTTTGTTCCAAGGGCAGCTTCTCTCGCTAGCATAACAGCCAGACCTCTGACTCTTCTTCCAGCGCCCACACTTCTTCTCGCTTCCGATGTTGATTTTGCTTCCGGTTTAGGATGATCATGTTGTCCTTTTGCTTGGAAAAATATTGCGTGGTCCGTGTGTCTCCAAAAATGAGTCACTGGATAACCACAATGTCCACGACAAGAAAGAATCTCTAATCGGCCAACGCATTGTCTGTTTGGACAAGGCTTTCCTTGCTGCTTCTTTCTAGCCTGAAAATGATGGATAAAGTAAGAAATTTTTCTGCGTCTCCTTCCGTTCGTAAATTTTAATCAGATCAGAAGAAAAACAAAAAATAGCTCCCGGCAAAAAATATCGAATTACATTTCAATTATTATTACAAGGGGTCTCATTTTGAAAGGAAAAAGATTATTCTTCGCGAAAAAATTGGAAAAAAATGCTTATGTAAAGATTTTTGTTTTTGACCGAACCTTCTTATCGTTTCTTACTTCGCTTCTTATCAAAATTTGGAAAATGATACAGTTTTAATGAATAATATAGCTTTTTTTCTTTGAGAAAAGATTATCTGCAGCTTGATTTCATTCGATTTTTAATAATAAATAAATATCTAATAAATATTTATTGTATCAAGTTGTAGAGAATTTTTGCTCGAGAAAATATTCTTTTTTAGTCTTTAAACGAGATATAATTTTAATGTTTTAATTTAAAAAAGAATAATTAGATATTTTTTACTTTTTCCTGGAATCTGTTTTTTGCTAAAACACTGTATTCTATCAAAATGATCAGAATTCGTACAGAATCATCTTGTATTTAAAATTTAGTATACATGGTCTTTTGCTTAAAATCACTCTGTCAAAGAATTCTTGAAATTACTAAATTAGCTCGAAACGTGATATATCCTCCCTTAAGGAACATATTTAAAAATAATCTTTGTTTTTTATACGAAGCTATTTGTCAAACTGATTCAGAAGAGACAAATTGCAGCTTCTTTATAAACAAGTTCTGAGACGACCATGTTGATCTGCTACAGGGCAAGATAATCTTGATCTGACGATAGGATCGTAAATGCTTCTCACCTTGTCGCAAATTGCTGGCCGAAGATGGACTCTGCCACCACCAGGCAAAGTACACCCTTGTGAGCAAACCAAAACCCCTAGACAGGATTTCTTGAGTATGCTCACATTGTGATTGTTCGTGTTTCTCATTGCCCACCCGGAAGCGTGTCTTCGCGCCTCTTCGCAATCCGGTCCATAGACTCTCCTCACGTGACCGTCCGCCCACTCGCACCACTGATCGTATTCGATGACCTTGAAAAAAATGTGACGTTAAGTACCTAAAGTCTCGTGAGGATATACATCGTTGGCAAGCAAGATATGTTGACCACTAAAGTGGCTATAATCCCACGGAATAAATGTACATGGACTTCATTGTTTGCAAATCTTTAGATTATCACTAGACTTATTGTTTCTGTTTGACATATCATTACATTGGACTGTTGTGTCTAAAAGAACTCACTCTTGGAACGTTTGGATCGTTAATGTCCCACTCTGGATGAGGATGCTGCTGTTGCTGGTTTCCGGCAACAGTCGCTGACATTGTCGGCGACCCCACACGACTCCTAAAAATATTAAATTAACCTTTAATGCCATTGTTATAGATTGAGAAAATATCGTAAACTTAAATTGGATGAAAATCATTTCTTGCATTTTATAATCTACTAAAAAATCAGCCTTTAATTTCCCAGATGAATATTATTGATATTCTCTGTACGCATATTACAGAAAAAGACTTCCAGAGTAGGGATTTGAAGTCCGAACTGCATAACGAATGAGGCACATCGATTCCCCCTGACAATGATAATTGGCATCTGCGTAAAGAAATTAATATTATTTTCGTTAAGTCTCACGCGGACAAGCCGTCGAAAGAAAAAAACGAACGTGTTTTGCTCTACACATAAGTGCAATGATTTTTACATGCATAAAAAGTTTATTGGTACGTATTGCTGAAGAATGCCTGCGGACACCTACCGGGCAAACGTCGCTATGGCTGTACATAAGCAACAAATTATTATTCAAAGTTTAATTGACACACGGTGGGCGACCGGTAAACGGTGGAGTTTCTTCGGCACTCATAGATGGAAAGTTGCCGGCGCGTGAAAGAGGAAAAAGGGGTACCTCCGGTGGCGATTTGTGAATCTTAAATGTCCCTCTCGGTAATACAGCATGACTGATTTTTCGATTCGAAATAAAAAAATCACTTGTAATTAGTTTAATAGGTCTGCAATCCATCTTTAATCGATTTCTGATAACATATGAATATTTTAAAAGAACCAAAAGACTCATGGGTGATTAATTATATGAGCTTTAATTTTTTTCTTTATTTTCTTATGTCACTTGCATAAGCTAACATATAATATAAATCATAAATGAGATTTCCGCGATAGAATTTGTTGCACAAAGGCAATTTATCAGCTCAATTTGTATCCGCAAAATCGGTGGAAGCTTTGACATCTGCGATCGAAGGACTACATAAACGAAGGTCTAATTTAGCATTGCGCAATCGCTTACGACGTGTCGCGGCAATCGAGATAAAATCCCGATTTATGGCACGCACCGGTCGTACCTTGCATTATACTTATGGGTGCTCGTGGGTGGCCTGACAAGATGTTCTCCGACTTCCCGGAATTCTCAGTCGCGGATCCGCACCAGGACGACGATGAGATCGATAGACGGAAACGCGAGAAAATTATGGCGCCTCGAATCATACCGAGAATAGATGATCGTTTTAATAAATCTGCAGTTAAAAACTAAATGTTCAGTTGGATATCGTAATAGATCAGCATTATCTAATCTACTTAGGTTTAGTACAGAGTTATAGCTTACTATATAGTTACAGCAATAGATTCTATTACAAATTTGTAATAGAATCTCTGCTATGTATCAAGGAATTTGGAGAATCTTGAATCGAATTAGAAAATTTGATTTGAAATTTCGGAAGATAGCCTTTTACTATATATTTTTTACTATAAAATATGCTGTATTTCTCCATAAAAATGGTTGGAAACATCGTTCATATTTATCAGAACAAATTACGGAACTTGTAAACAGCACTGTCAGAAGTCATTGACCATGAGTGGCACACAGATGGAAAACGCCCACCAAAAAATGTCGCTAACCTGCTCGAGAAAGATTAACGATTGGCTCTTAACTCGGAGATCTTATGTCAGGATGCGAACAAAAGCTCTCCATTTTTTGGACAAAGGAGCACAACAATTTATTCAATACTCTCATTACGAGCCAAAATACGATGATCAGATTCAGTGGATAAAATAAGGAGTTCTTTGACCTGAAGTTCATTCATTACTTGAGGACATTCACTAAATTTAACAGAACACTGCAGATTTTCGCTGCAGATAATTTTGAAGATACACAATCATTCAAACTTGGTGCCTTATGATCAAACTAATTTTTGCTGTATATGAACGTGATACAGATTTATTAGGTGAAGATGAATAAACTTTAGAATTTTATTTTTTAATAAGTTACCATTTTTGGGACTATCTATTTTCAAACTGAGCGAAGAAGTCATAGTATAAGGTAATATTCCTAGACATATGTCCAGCTATAGAGCTAAAATGGACTCCTCCCACGGGATTTTATCTACGGTATTCGCGAGTTACACGACGTTTTCTGGATTTTATAGAATCGCACGCAAACTCAAGCATTTACGATCTGCAGACACCTACTCGAAAATTTTTCAATGTCTCCCCAGAACCTCCACTTCCAAGAGGTCTAGACTCCCCAGAGATGGTTCTTCAAACATATTTTGAAGCAAATTCATAATAATAATAATCAGGTTTTATGATCATCCTCGTCAATAAATATTTAGTTTTCGTTTTTGCTTTTGCATGGAAAAAAATATCAGTAAAAATGTTTGATATCATTCTCATAGAGTTTCTCTACCTCTCGCTTAATCTATAGTGTTCTGGAATTGGCTCAGAAAAATATTTTTCTCTTTCGCAATTACGCAAACGTTCATTAGATTGGAGTACCCAAACATTGGCCTTAGTGAGAGACGACACAGGTCGAGACACTGTAGGAGAGGAGAGAGTATTTTGTATTTGAGAGGGAGAAGGAAACTCAACAAGGTGAATGATTGCCCGGATCGGTGATAAAGTCATCGCCTTTAGCACCGCGTAAGATGATACATCGGCCGGCGATGCAGGGCCGAGATTGTAGCAAGAGACGAACGCGTACACGCACACGCGTGTCTGTAGTACATAAAGCGCGAGTATTTACCTCCGAGCACCTAAGCTTGGCTCGTGGAGGACCTACGAGCACGGGCCACGCTTTCAGGGCTGCTTCCCATAAATTTTCTTGCAAGCAAGTTTCGATTCCGGAATTTCGACCCTAAAGAACGTCCCGCAGAAAAAGAAGAAGAAAAGAATAATAAGGGAGATCAAGATAGTTTAAATTTGTTTGCTCCGATTTATTCATTTTAAACCGAAAATAAAGTCATTTGTATTCCAAGGAGTATCTATTCGGTTAAACTGGTTCCTGTGATTGGCTCAGCAACAGTTAAAAAACTTTCATTCACGATTGCAATAATTTTTGCGACAATTTCTATTCGAACGATCTAATTTTGGATTTTTATAGTCTGAGTTAGAGATCAATTATGCGGAACTCAAAGCGTAGGAGAATTTTGAACGAATAATAATATGATACTGTAAAAGTTCCGATAAAATTCGATAACTGAATTTATTTTGTCGGATCAGATCCTATCGGTTTTATACATTTGTGGGTACATTCGGCCCTGCAACTTTAGATATTAAACGGAAGATATGTTCGCGACTCAACCACTAAATATCTCTGAGGCGTTGGTAAAAACGGTACGAGGGATACAACCAATCCTTGGATATTCGGATCTTCTCGCGAGATTACGGAAAGAGGACTGTACAAGTTAATTCCTCGACTCTAAGACGTCATCTCGACAGGAAAATAATATACTTATCAGGTTCAAATTAAATTTGTAATATCGCTCTTGTTAATTACGAACAATTGGGAACTATTAACGACTCAAGACTCTTTTTTTAAGAATATTAATAGTTCCATGTCTATAAAAAATGGTCTATAAAGAACGATTTGTAACAATGTTTCTATAATTTGTTAAAAATTATACTTTTTATATAACGCGGGGGCTCAAATAACCGAGCGACTCTGGATCTGTTGAGCACTCCATTAGCATGGCATGTAAATAAGACAATTGCTGATTGTTATCAAAACACTAACGTTAGTCGGAAAAAATTTGTGAAACTTTTAAGGATTTTAATTTAAGGTCGAAAAGAAATCTAAATTTCATAACAAATTGTATGCAAAAAGAGCGCGAAAAATATTCACAATTAAAAACAGACTTCGCAATTTATTTTATATCATGAATAATTTTATGTAAAATGAGCATGAAAAACATTGTTTTAAAAACTATTGCATTTCAAACAAATCTGCATTTAAGAAAGGAAAATTTATTTTTATTAGTTAGAGTATTAGATTAGTAATGGGGAAATAAATTGTTATGAAGTATAATTTTCTGACAGGGTAAAGTATGAATTGTTCGTCGTTTTGGAATGCTTATTTCATAATTGTCATTACTTAGGTATTCTCTAACCCTTAAACTGTCAGCTTCCATTTGGCAAGATAAAAGGCCCTGCGAGAGCGGGTTCAAAGAGTTCTTGACGGCCTTAAGATCCGAGATAAAGAGGATCGTCTTACCGGTACGTTCGTTTAATCTGTCTTCAAGGTGTCGCCCTGTGATCAATGGCAGGGTGAACATTCCTAATCGAATTCACACACAAACTACCACATAATCAAGCCGACTTGACCCCTTTTCGCTTTGAGAATGCTAAGAGCAACCGCATGCATAGTTTATATGCCCGTGCAGAAATCGCCAAGTTTCTTCCCGGTTCCAGACTTGGGTCCCTATAGCCTGGGCCTAGCTTGAATTTTGAAATGGGTCCAACTTGGGCCCGGCTAGTGTGACAGTTCTTCAAATGGATGACAGATGGCGTAGTACTCTGCTCTCTTTTTACTTATTACTTTCAAGTTTCAAGTGTGAAATTTGACAAACAGGCTATCATTGAAATTAAATTGATAAAAATGCCTAAAATAAAAATCTCGCTGAAAGTCCGGAGGTATCGAGCAATCGACAGTAACCCTATACTTACGCGGTCAAATTGCAAGTAAGAAATTCTATTAATTATAAATAATATTTTTACATTAAGATTGCACGCGACTTCTAATCTCAAATTGACAAATTTCTTTCGTCGAATTATAAAGTATAAATACGTTGTTAATTTATATAATGATGTTTAAAACTTTAAATTATATAATGAATATGACGGTCGTAAATTATGAAATTATAGTATATAGATTTTGATGACTAGGATGACGAAGAAGAATCAGAACCCGGTGTGGTAATGAATGAAATATCATACAATTTCGAAATTCGAATCAAGCTTGGCCCTGGCCAGAATTAGCGTTTCATTTGAGTTCGACCCAGGCTAGATCACCAGGACAGGTCCTAGTTTTTCCAAGTATGGACCCTGCTTGGGCCATGCCAACATTTCTGCACGGGTGGGTATAAGAAATGCGATCTAGTGTTTATCTGGTGAACTGAGTATCAGATTTGGCATCTCACTAAAGAAAATGATCTTTTCTGTTGTTCCAAAAAGATACTTAGAATTTTAATGTATATCAATCGGAGTAATAATATTTATTTCAATTCTAAGCGAATTTCAAGGATTACCTTCCTATATTGTGGATAAAATTGCCAGTTGAGCATTATCAGAGTTTGAGGAGAATTAAAAGTATCAGGGCAAGGATTATTTTAGAGGTCGTTTGATAAGGAAAAAATTATCAAATGGTCTGGGATGGGACTGATCAAAGATGGAGTCGTCGAACAAGAACGACTATAGGTGGTTAATTCAACGAAAGGCATCTCTCACGATACCAATCACGAACGTAAACGCATTTTAGGTACTAGAATTCCAGCCAACCAATGGGGCTGAGTGATAACGCCCACACGCCAATGAGAAACTCGTAGAACGCCCACTGATTAGATACGTGGGAAAACTATGTAGGGGAGACAAATCGATTCCCGAATAGACGACATACACCTCATCAAGAACTTCTTTTTTATGGTCCAGGAAGTCGTTAATTTTTGCAGGAAACGCCTAGTTGGTGTACTGTTTTAGTTGCAGGGTTAAACTGCTCTATTTAGATTTGAAGTATTTATTTGATAGGTTTCTGGTCCATGAAGGTCGCAATTGAAAAGGGGGATTTGATTGCTTGTTTTTAATTAGAATGTATATGAGATTTAGATATTAGAATACGAAAGCTTATAGGTCATACTCTTAATTTATTCTGATATTAGATCTTCAGAAACTGAACATGTTATTCGTACACTCGCTTGGTGTTATCACAACAAATAAAAAATGTTGTTAGTGTTGAAGACAGTTTTCTAAGGTGTCAAGAAGATCTATGTATTGTGGAATCTAATTTTAAGCAAAACCTTTCTTATAGATGTGCCTGATTCAGTTATTTATACTCTCGATGATAAACGCCACTATTGCAACAAACTGTTCAAAGTAAATTTCGAGGAAACAGTATATACTCTTTATTGAAATTGAAGTCAAAATCATGATACTTACAGTACAACCATAGTCAAAGGTCCTTGAATAATGATGAGTTGACTCGCAGCACAGTGACACTAGTCTCAGGCAATTATCACAATCCTTCTAAAGACTAATTTTTGGTTCGAAGCAGAATTGTTAAAACACTTCACTGACTAGTAGTTAAGAGTCCAGTCATACCTTACACACAAGGTATAACAACTTCCTTGATTATTAACAATGTACACCACCTTTTCTTCGTGATTACAATATTATCATCCTATGCAACAGTTTGACTATTTAGGATTCTTTATTGATACTCTTTTCGTATACTTTATTATAGAAGTCTCCAAGTTCGGTTGACTTTTATAGGCTTAGAATACCGACTGATGTGCGTAGATACGCGCGTGCGTGCGACTCAGAGTCGCGCCGAGGACTGAGCATCGACTTGAAGTGGTATGAGCACGTTGGTAGCTTGTGTTTCCTGATCACAGTTCAGAAGGACCGCCTATGGGAGTGGCCAAGTTCAACCAATAGGAGAAGACCCTTTTTAAGGGTGCCTAATCGTCCGAGCGACCATGGTCCGAGCCACCCCTCAAGCTTTCGAGATAGGTGTCTGTTGTTCATGCTAGGAGAACAGGCTCACATACCGAATTCTGTTCTGGGGTCGTACATCATAAGTTGTTGGAACAGCCCCTTTGTTTACTCTTGCGTGGGAGACTCGACCCTTGAGAGATTTGGGATTCGCGGCACTGGTCCTAGAAGAGGAATGGGCAATTCGTATCAATTGGTGATGGAAAGGGTGTCAGCTTTTTTGAAAGGGGAGTTTAGCGTAGGAGGATTACTGATGTATTCTTGATGGATTTGATCAAAATTGATGTAGACGTTTTCCACTGTTCAAGTTGTAAGAATCCAGGTTTTATAGTAAACTTTTTTATAACTCCGGCAAGAATCCAGGTTTTCTAGTAAACTGTTTTATAACTCTGTGTCTAAAGTTGGTCATTATTATTATTTTCGAAGGGATTATCGATCCGACTGCTAACTTATTCAGGAGGTTAAGTAAGGTGTTGTGAGATAGCGGAATAATTTATCAGGGAACATTGAACAAGTTGTACATAATCAGCCGTTTTCTCTAATTTGAGGGGTTTTCCAGGGGAGTCGCTTGCCTTCTACTCATTCCACTTGCTTATCCCAAACCCCTCCTCCTTTCTAGGTACCCGCATCCAAGACAGAGATCCGTTACGCTTCGATCGAACTCGAACTCACAACGCAAACATATCTGCCAAAATGAACTCCTTCTCTGCATTGTGCTAATCCGCCATTTCTGTTGTCACTTGTATTTAATTAAAGAAATCAGTTTCAACAGAATTAGAATTCAAAACATATCAAAAATTATAATTAAGATGATTACATTACTTTCTGCTGCATATATAGGGAAATAATATTCGTAGTGCCTTTAATCTCTTTTGATTTCTATAAGAATGTCAGTAAGAATCATAATAATACTTTCTTCTTTTAAATTAGAGGTCAATAATCTCTCATTTTGAATCCTTCTGAAGTGCTGGATTTTGAGTGTGTTTGTCGTAACTTGACCCTTTGCTGGTCCGTTCTCACTCAATTTCTGTTTAGGAACATTTTAAAAGGGATTAGTTCAAAGGATTTGTTCAACATATCAATTAGCGTAGATTAGGGGACGTTAATCAAATAGTAAAAGGGGTTAGAGGTTATAGGGCATGTGTATACCTAATATGTGTACTTGGAGCAGCTACGTGTAACCGATACTCACGGGAAAGTGAGTTTCGCGAATCTAGACATTTGAAACTTTACTTATCGGTTCTTTCACTCACGCCTGCATAGACCAGGAATAGGTTTTTTAACCTAATATATGTGTTATATGTTTCATGCATGTGCGATTTGGTACCGGCACGTGTGTCACTGATAATTCTAGCGTTACTTCCGACCACGTGCCGCAGGTGTGGAGTGTGGTTGCTCTTAACGGGATCGTCACGGGGTAAACTTGCCTTCCTTT
>JAWWLR010000034.1:24180291-24190798 GCA_035041075.1 Acraspis erinacei | reverse complement strand
ATATAATCCACTTTATAAAATTGAGTGGATCTGAAGACCTATGTTCATAACTACGATTTTCCAGATAATTCAAAGGTCCAGATAAAAGAGAAGGTCACTTGGCTCGCTCGTCGCATAGGGTATGAAAAAAAGCTTAGTTTCGATTAATTAATTTGAAGAGTTAATGTGTTTAACAAGTTATACTCATATCTTAATCAACAATATTGTGTTGTCTTATTTCGTAAAGTCATAAATTTTAAATATTAAAACTGAAACTGTTTCACTGATTTAAGTTGACCCGAGTCCTACACCACCTAGTGGGTATTTCGTACCCCACGTACTCGGCATGTCGTACCTCACTTTCGAGATATATCTGAATCACTACCAAGGTAAGTAAACACCGTTACAATTTTACCTACAAGAAAATATACTCCCAAGTTTTTACTGTCCGTTTACAGAACTGCGTACACTATTCGACTAAAGATTCGCAAGTCAGAGACACTGAACTTAACTATACTTCCTAACGTTAAAATTTTAATCGTAAAAAATTTATTGATAATCCTATGCTTATGTCTCCTATAATAACTTTGTTGGGAAAAGGAACGAAGCGCCGCATAATTGAAATACGGTATGGCAACTGCGAGGAATGAAGGTACAAAAAGCAAATACCATTAGCATGGTAAAAAAAAGTTGACTTAATTCAAGGTTCAACAAAATTAAGTCATCACAAAAGTAAGGTATTTTTATTCACTTATTCTATTTCTGAAACTCTAAGGAGACGCAAGGCAGCGGTTACTGCAATGATCAGGCGGATCAACTTATTTGAAGTTTTGCCTTAAATGAAACCGTTATTTTCAAGTTAATCTTAAATATTTTTTAAAATGAAGCCCTTTACAGCGAAGATGAATATTTAAAATTAGTATGATTTAGAATTGAAAAACTCAAATTCATTAAAATTCATATGGATTTAAGGTGTCTGAATTTAAGTTCAACAAAAATCAAATACCTGTCAACTGAGAAAAATTATTAGAACTGGAAATTATGACACACAGTGCATACCGTAAAGACAAGAACTTAACATTTTTACATCTTTTACATATTTTCTTAATGAAATATTACTGTTCGGTTCTATGTAATATTTTTTAGTAGGAAAAATAAGTTTTTTCTATATAATAGTTACTAATCTTTTAATTTGTTTATGTTTGATATTACTAAACGTAAGGAATATTTGATATTAAAATATGTGTGTTAATACTTGATAATTATTAATTACGTGAATTATTTTCATAAGATACTTGCACTTTTTTAGCCAACAGACAATTTTTTTCTGCCTCATAGTTCCTCTTCGAAGTAGTTCTTAATATATATTGTTTATAACAATTATTTAGAATCCCAATATGAATATTTCTATTCCTTAAGTGTATTTGCTTCCTTATAGAGTAAGAATTAGTGATTTTTGAAATAATAATAATACAATATTTTGATCAATTTAAAAATAGAAATTCACAACAAATAGAAAATTACAAAATAATACAAAAGATTTTAGAAACATAATGAAAAATCAGACAAGTCAAATTTTGTTTTTGAAATAGTAATTTTTTCGAGCTGTAAAAGGGAAGGGGAAAGTTCTTTCGCACCCTATCCCTTTTCCAGATTTTTAAAAATAATAATTATCAGAATTCTTTTATTTGGAAATTTATGATCGAAAAGTCCTTTCTACTTATGTTTCTATAATTTCATTATTATTCAATAAAGTGTATAAATCGATTCGTCTCGAATCAACATATCTTTTCTGTTCTCGCTTTAACTTTAAATTATGAGAACATTTTTCTACTATAAAAATCTATTTTGAGTAAAAACTATAGCTGTGCCCTGTGGCCGTAGCTTCGCCGCCGCGGAAATGCAATAAGAGTTGTATAAAGTTATTAAAAAAAACATGATGAAGAACTTTTTGTTAATTAAGACTAACTTAACTTATGAATGAATTACGCGTTTAGAAGTCAAGTTTTGTATTTCATTCAATGTTACTTACACGTTTTCTCTTGAGATTAAGTTTAAACATGAAATACTGGAATGGAATCAGCATTAAATTTTAAGTAACATATTTATCGTATAATTTGGGTTTGAAAAATGTGAAGTCGATAGTGAAATTTAAACTAAATTCGGATAAAACTCTTAGAAAGTAAAAGAGAAATAAAAAATTGAATACAGAACACAGAAACTGTATTTTTCAAATTTTGATTAGAAAAAATATATATAAGTTATCCAATTCATGTGCAGGAATATTAACAAAAATTGCGAAGCATTTTAAGAGATGTCAAAAATTGTAAGGGATGCTAACAAATTTACTGTGATTTTACTTATTACATGGGATTTCAACAGCTTTCACATGGATTTTTATTACATTTTTTAAAGCGATTTTAAAGATATCAAAAGAATTTACAAATTTTTGGTGTGTAAAGTTCATTTTTCCAAAACTGCTATTTTTGTTTACTTTCATATGAGATTATGAGTGGTTCAAAAAAATAGTTTCTTTGCAATATGCAATATTTTTCCGTCACATATATCCAACTTTTTTTAATCCCACGCAATCTATTCTAAAGCAAAAATACGAGTAATTAAACCCTGGGCTGATACCTGAATACATTGCGAAACTAGTAGGTTGCCATCTGCCAAAGTAGAGGAACTTATATAAGAGATTAAAAAAGATGACAATCTGATTCCCATGGTCGTGAGAAATATGCAATTCTGGCAAAAATCTGAACCCTTGACAGGCCTATTATTCGTTACCCTTTCGAATCGTAGGCGTGCTCCCCTTAAAAGGATTTTCATTTGCCAGTCAAGAGTTTCTGAATATGTTTTTCTCGAGCACCCCGCATCCTAATAACACCAACGTCGTTACGGAATGGATACAATTACATCTACAAAGCATCCAGACACATTTGAACCTGGGCCACCGGTGTCGTTCTAAAGCTAAACTAAACATATACGTGCACGCCCCGTCAGCGAGTTACGACTGTATTATGCGCGCCCCATTCGGACGTAACCGACCACAATGCGCATGTTGCATCGATATTCATGGGATGTCGTTTCCCAATACCTCCGGCAGGATAAACGCGTGCCTACTTGTGTCTACTCATCCAGGTGATGTTCCTTCCGTCCATCCGCCGATCCGCTCTATTCGAAAACATATGTTATTTATGCACAATGTAAACTGTAAAGGGTCACTTTTTCCTCAAAAGCTAAAAATGTAACAAAGCACTTCTATAAATCTCACCTCACCTTATTGAAATTTCAATTTCTGCTTTCCTTCGTTGTACGCCAGTCTCAGTTCAAGTTTTAAGTTTGATCGAAGTTAGTACACCAATAAAGATTTGCCACTGAAATCAAATCAAGATTCGTGGTAGCGACTCGTCGCCAAATATTTAAAAAATAAGAAAAAGATTCTAAACAACCATACTAAGAAAAGAAGAATTTCTACCAGGTACTAGCCAGCGTCCACATATTACGTGACGCTACTGTTAGTAATTTTTTACGCACTCCTCCCTCTTGTGAAAATTGATGAAATTTCGGTGACACCCCTACCCTCGACTTCCTATTTTTAAACACAAAATATAAATGTCATATTATAAAACTTTAAATCGAATAAAGAATAATGATGTAAACCTATTTGATACCAGTATACAAATATTTTTAAATACATTCTTTAGACATTTTTATCATTTGAAAACATTGATTTAAACATTAACTGAGACAGCAAATTAAATGAATATATTATGCAGGCCATCAATAAACTACGCTACCAATTTGAAACATTTGAATATGGCTTCTGCTTCCCGTTATGAGTTTCGATTTTTTCGCTTAAATTTGAACTGAGTTACAGTAGAACCAAATAAAGGAATCCAACTGTTATTCGTTAAATTTTTGTTGCTGAAAAGTCTACTATGATGTTTTTGGTTCGGAATACTATTTTTCGTTAGAAATACTTCTATTTGGTTGCAAATTTAACTATTTTTATAAAAATTCAACTATTTTGTTAAAAAGAAGGTTCTTGGTAAAAAATTCAACTACTGTTTTTGATCCATAAGCAACTCGGTCAGAAAATTATTTTGTTGGTTTAAGGTTTGTCTCTTTGCTATTTTGCGGAGAATTTGTTTCATTCTCGGTTACAATTTTTTTTACTGAAAACATAACAATTCCATTTTTTATTAATAGTTTACCCAGTGGGCACGAAATTTAAGAACGTAATTGGAACGCCCTAAAAACGTTTCTTGGACGTACAAGTCAAAAGATGTTATTTGAACGTTATAAAAACTGTCCTAAGTCAGACCAAATAATGTTCTAAAAACGTTTCATGTTCGAAATATATCTTTGAAACGTCTCTGGAACATTGCATGTTTATGGAACGATATTCGTACTGACTTAGGTAGTTTTTGAGCCGTTCTAAGGATGTTCTTTAACGCTTGTTTATGTTATGTATATTAAATGTTACTTCTAACATATTTTTGCAACAATATATTCAAATTATGACCTACTTTCATGATTACTGGGAACGTCACGATTACTAGGAAACGTATACCGTATTTGGTTGATAATTCACTTCTTTAGTTGAAAATTCATGGATTTTGTTAATAATTCGTCTCTTTTTTGTAGGAAATTAATATTTCGGTGTAAAAAATCAACCTTTTTGTTAAACTTTTTGGTTAAAATTTAACTATGTTTTAGTTAAAAAAACAAATGTTTGGTCGTAAGTTAACTTCCTTGTTGAAAACTGATAATTTTCTTATCATTTTTTTATCTGAAAATTTAATTATTCCTTTTTTGATTCCAAATGTATCCCCTATAAGTTGAAAATTTAACAATTCGGTAGGAAATCAATGTATTTTGTTCTAAATGCATCTGTTTGGGAAGAAGATTAATCTACTGTACAATTAATTAAACTAATTAATTTGATTACAAAACACATCTATTCATTCCTTTTTCTAGTTAACAAATTTGATTATCCTTCACATAAATAAATAAAATATTAAAATTCATGTAGGTATCTTGGCGGAGTTTTTTTACACATATTTTTTTTTGTTCGGATTCATAACAGCACATCAATATAATGGCAAACGTAAAAAAAATGTGCATTGAATATCTCAACTTCTATCAAAATCAAGAGTCTTTACTCTATATATATTATAGAAAAGGACTGGCTATTAAAGTCTGGTCGTACGACGTTATCTTACTTACTAATACTAACACTTCTACTTTTTGCCACTTTATCGGAAATAGTCCTCTTCTTATCAAAGTGCCAATGATCCCGGGGGTGAGCCAATGGTTGTTCATCCCTCACTGTTAATCCTCGTTCTTAAGCCTCGATAAAGAGCACCCTACGAGCTTGTGACCTGTCAAATGAACAGATTCTCCGATTAATCGGTATATTCTTTTCGAACCTAATCATTCCGTCGCTCATTCCATGATTAAGTATATAATTCTCAAGGTAGCCACAGGTCAGGGAAAACCTAGAAATCAGGGGAAAGTCAGGGTTTAAAAAGACTGTAAAGTCAGGGGATTCTTGTGAAAAAAATGTTAAGTAATTGTCAAGAATAATCAGGGCTGCCACCCAATTATTTTTAGTCACTTTTAATTAACTTTCATAAGGTAAAGTTACTACGTCCACTTTTTTAAGTGATCTATTGAATTCAGGTCTACATTTTAGGGTATTATAAAAACGTATTTATACTATATAAAACGTCCAAGAAATTTTCTGGAGCCTTAAATTATTTCAAGGGACTTCAAAAGAGGATTTCAAATATTTCAGGATATTTTTAAAGATTCCAAGTTGTTTTAATCAATTTTCAAGGTACTCAGAAAGTCGAACAATTTACCCTCACGACTTTTTACGATAAGAAGAAAATTATCAGAGTCATAGTATTTGCGAAATCCAAAACAACAAACGATAATGAAAATTTTAAACCAAACAACGCACGATATAAAATTCCAGTTTTGAGAGCACAAAAAATAATGAGAAAACAAAAATTCAGTTTTGCGGTTAAACAATGCAAGATACGAAAAAATATGAATAGATCAAAATCGTGCACCCAAAAAAGATCTACTAATTTGTTATTAATCCCTTTGCATAGGGCGCGTCGTTTTTGTTTTACTTTGAACTCTTGCTTGTTTCATAGGCCGAGAAACGTAAACATTTGGATATTTCAAGACTGTAGGGGCCTCCACCTCTACCGCAATTCGTGAAGTGATTTTTTCAAGCGACGTTCATTGCCTGCGCCGGCTTTAAATCGTTGCGTAAGCCATTCGAATGTGTAAGTTCTTGAATTGATTATTTTAGCATGACGTCATGATCATGATAAGATAGGTGGAAATATCAGGACGGTTAACATAGTTTTTATGTCTTTACATGGGATTTCATACGACTTCTTGGAAATAATATTTCAAACGTATAAGTTAGTTATAAATTTAAGAATAGTAATATTTTTCAAGTGTATAATGCATTTGCGCAATTATTTTTCATCCTTCTTCGGTTGAAGACCTTTCATTTTCACGGAATAAATTAAACTATCCGAAATTTCAAGTTATAGAGCCCGATTCTAAATAAATCGATCCGGTCCGAACCTCAAATTTTGGATATTTTATTTCGTGGAACTGAAAGTTTCACTGTTAAAAATTTCTTTCGGAATTTTACGAAACTTGTAGTGGAAGTTTTTTGTAGTTACATGTTTTGTAAGTTTCAGTAGCGCTAATGGCATCGTATTTCACTTACATGTTTCGTAAAAATCCGAAATTTTTTCGGGATTTTCAGTAACGGTAACGTAAAGTTTCATGATTAATACATTTTTTTCGGTTAATTATAATTTCAAAACATATACATTGCTTATGTATGAAAATTATAATTAACCGAAAAAATGTATTAATTTGGAATTTTACGTTACCGTTACTGAAATCAGCTGCTTTGTATATCTGGTCAAGAAGGGCCTCTGTGCCTCTGTGTACGAATTGCTGACTCGGCGGCGTTCTTCCGAATGGTACCGAAGGGATCCGAGCCATACCGAGTATTTTCGTAATTTTACGAAGTATTTTCTTAATTTGGTCCTAAACTTCGTAACTTTACGCAAAATTGATCAATTTACGAAAATCGTATCGTAATCCCGAACTCAGTAACATAAATTCGGAAAACTCCGTTACTTTTGCGTCTGAAATGTTTCGTAAATTTTCGTACATTTTTGTGTTGTCAATCGACAAAAGAATGGAACATGACTGAGAAAATGCATTATACACTGGTAAAATATTGCTATTCGTACATTTATGAATTAAGTTTACGTTTAGAATGTTTTCCCCAAAAAGTCGTATGCATTTATATGTAAAGATGTACCAACTGTGCTAATATTCCTGACTTATTCACCTATGCGATCATGGCCACGATGTCATTCATGTGACCATACGGGGATAGTGCAGTGGTGAGAGGTGAATAAGTAATCCTTGGAATAAGTGCGAGTTAGTGTAAGAAAGAATTCACTGTATTAGTAAAAAATAAAATTAAAATAAAAAAATAAATTTTTGTGTACAAACGAAATGAGCCACGGTAAAATAAATGAACAAAGTTGCTCACACAAGAACGATCTAAAAATTTGTTATTAATTATTTTATGGTAGGCTCCGTAGTTTTTGTTTTAATCATAAAAAATAACATTACAATAAAAAAAGTAAATTTTTGGAAAAACAACACAAGATACAAAGACAAATAAAAAAAGTTCGGATAAAAAAGATCTGAAAATTTGTTATTATTTATTTTTTGATAGGATGCGTATTTTTTGCTTAAATCATGAAAAATAACATTGAAAATAAGCAAATCAAGTTTTTCGAAAAACGGCAGAAGGTGCAATAAAATCTTAAATAGCAAAATTGTTTTTCTTTTTATAGGATGTGCACAAGACAATGAAAATATATCTGTTTCAATATCAGTGCATATTATGAATTGTAATAATATAAATTTATTGAAATAATACATTTTTCAAGCTATCTGAGAAAAAAATCAGTGTAATTTGTGGACGCAATATTCAATTGATCATGAACAATAACATTTCTACATTATTTTGCAATATCTGAGCAAGCAGTCCTAGGCCGAGGTACAGGAATAAATATCATATGCATTTTATATAATAGAGTGAAATTAAGATATTAAACGAATACAATTATTTCCTGCGGATTTTTTAAAAATTATTTTGGTGCAATTAGAAAAGGGGTGACTATTTCGAAGTTCAGATAAGTTAAATAAAAAATCGCATCTTATATACGTAAATCCTATCCCTAAGGTATTTAAAGTCTAATATATTTCATCATGACACCTGAACGCTTCTGACACTTTTTGTTGTTGTTCAAAAACCGAGACACAATAGAAGGGCTCAATACAGAGATTCTGTGAACGTTTCAGAATTTTTTTCTTTTTCGTTTATGAAGCAGAGGTCTGAAATTATGAAAGAACAGAGAGGTCCGATAGGTTAGAAACTTTCACATACATTCAGTTGATCGACGTAAATTTGCAGCGTCTTTAATGGGCTTGCGTGAGTCCTTCTTATGGATAGCTTTTCTTATGAATTTATCCGTATAACAACTTAATGTAGAAAAATACGCACTTTGGACAAAATCGATTGCGAGGCACGAGATACGTGATTAAAGCCGGAGGAGCTTTAACAAAAATGAAATCACACTCACCAAATGACAGTTGTCGATGCTTTAACCTTTATTTTAAAAAGGCATTGCTTGATCATGAGAGGTCATAAAAAGTTCTTCATGAGGTTATTAGATGCATCTCGAGGACGCTAACAAATATACCACATACAGCCCTGTGTTATTCCTAATATAACCCAGTTTTTCTCAAATAAACAGATTAAATTTTTTTAAACTTGGTACATCGGTACAAGCGGGTCATAAATGATTTAACAATAGGTATAATATAATATACCAATATAACTGGTCGATCTGGCTCAAAATCGTATCAGACCTGGGCATCAATTGGAGCTAAAATTCATCAAAATTTCATGATAATAGCTATTTTATTCGAATTGTATAGTAAATAGAAAACAGTAACTTCTCCAAGTTTACGAACATTTAAAAATGTTCATTTTAGTGTTTATGGGGTCCAAATATATCGAAATATGTCAAAAATTCGATTTGAAAATTTAGATCATTAAACCTGCCTATATGAGGAAGCAATATCAGCAAGCAAAACTCAGTTTTATGACTAAAATTGATGTATAGTTTTTTCTCTCTTTATTGATTAATATAATTTATAGTATTTCATTATTATTTCCTTTTTTCTAACTAGATATTTAAGAACATAGGTAAATCTTCTTTAGAAAATGAAATGACCATACTAACATAATTTCATATCCCGAGTAAATTATTTTCTTTGCATTAATACCAATTGTCTCTTTCGTTGACTCATTTATTAATTATTTTTTAACAAAATGACCTTGAACAAACGAAGGAAGCGATATTGGACCACCATAAGAGCCAAACACGTTCTGCAAGAACTTATGATTTTTTTAGTAGCCTCACGTCTTGCTCGCGTGGCTCGACTTTGGAAAAGAGAGAAAGTACCGCAAGACAGGCTGCGACAAGAGTAAAGGAAAGGAGGATTAAAAAATATTAACAATTAAATCGAACGGCAAACAGTGGTGTCGATGAAATATGCCCGAGGTCCATTGGATGGGGTTTGATCATGCTTGATACAAGAGGCAGTATAATCCTGGCATGTACTTGCTCGGTGCGTACATCCAGCAAAATCGTGCTTCTTTATAGAATACATCTGCCTGGCTGGTTCACGAAAAGTCGCGAAAAAATCAAAAGCAGCTGCAGATGCTTGGTCACGCGACAGACTGAAGGTTCTTGATCAAGCTGACACGACTAATCTTAACGGAAATGGGAAATTTACATCCAGCATGTTTTCATCATTTATCAATATGAATCTCATCAGTATCACTCTCGTGTTCCACAAGAATTTTTTATTTTGTCATCAGAATAAAGCCATGTAACGAAAGGGCGATTTTGCACTTTTTGTGCAGAGAAAAGTGGAATCTCTCGATGAATTAATACTGTTGGTGCAATCGAATGTCTTATATCAGTTGCGATATACATTAAGGATTCAGATTATTAAGCATTTTTGGGACTTGTTACCTAAATTCGTTATTTTATATTCAACATACATTCAGTATATATACTTACATATACTTTGTCCAAAATGAAAATTAATTTGTTCTGTGTTTGTTGAAGATTTTTATGTGACTATTAAATTACTGCTTATTAAAATTAAAAGAGAATTCAAAGAATTTACCTAAAATGGTGGGTGGTGCTTTACATTTTTTCTCGATCATATGAATAAAAATAGTATAAATCGATGGTTTTCCACGAAAATAGAACGATGCATTATTTCAAATAAAATTTATATAGATACTGTTAGGCTTTATCGAACCATGAAACGAACATCCCAAAAGAAGCATCCTTCTCCGAGAAAACCTTTGTCAAAG
>JAWWLR010000034.1:23987471-24006343 GCA_035041075.1 Acraspis erinacei | reverse complement strand
TATATATATTATGTGTGTGAGTGTTTTTGTATGTAGTGTGAGTTTATTTCGAATTATCAAACGCGTTGTAGGGTTGTATGTTGGATTTTTTATAGTATGTTCGATAATTAAAACCAAAATATTAAGACATTTAAAAAATAGTTAGGAGAAAAGTATAGTTCATGTAAAAGGCTACAATTCACTTTTGGAACTTTTTCCGTGTCTCAGGCCGTTTGGTTTAAAATTTTAATTTCCTTTGGTCTTCATAGTATTTTTGATAAATAAAATCGAAATGATAAGTCCTATTGAGAAATAGCTAGAAATATTTTATAAGACTTTAAAAATTATAAATCCTCCTAACGACTTTTTCCTATATTTTGCTTGGCTTAGTTCAACATTTAAAAATTGGATTTTTTACATAGTAATTTCGATAAATGAAACCAAAATATTAGGTCTTATCAAAAAATGGAAAGGGGCATAATTTTAGGTTTTTGAAAAATATACAATTTAATTTTTGAACTATTTTCTTTATCTCGCGTCGTTTGCTGATAATTTAAATTTTCTATGTTTACATTTTCTTCTCAATTAAAAAGGTATTGGTTTTGTTTAAAAATGGAGTTTTGCGAATTTCATAAAATCTCGACGTTTTCGGACTCAATGATTGAGATCAAATAGATTTTATTTCGGAGTCTGTCTGTCGTTGTCGTCGTTCTTATTGTCGTCGTTGTAGTATATAGACACGATAAAAATCGAAGAGGTTTTTCGATTGAATTTCCCTTTAACATATTGTTTTAAAGTCTGCAAAGTTAGAACGAGTTCTTTAGACAGATATTTAAATAGTTAGAGCATTTGCAAAATTTCTTATACAATTTTTTTAAGATTTACAAATTCTATGTACGGATTTTCGTAGTAGTCGAAAATTCAAACAAATTATTTATTGAACTTTTTTCGATACACAGAAAACTATCATAGTTATAGCATTCAAAAAATTAAAGCAACAATATTTAAAACTTTAAGCCAAACAGCGTACATGATGAAAAAACTTAAAACTAGAAAAACGTTGCGTCTTAAAAGTTCTACTAGATTATCATAAAAACTTTTCGAATTTTCTTGAAAAATAACAAATGTAATTTTTTATCGCACGATAAAAATTAACAAATAAAAAAATCCATTTTGCGGTCAAACTATGCGAGATACGAAGAAATCTGAAAATACAAAAATTGGGCACCCAAAAAGGATCTAAAAATTTGCAGTGAATCACTTTTGTGCACAGATCTTTTTAAATTATACGTGAAACAATCAGCCACTATAATTTGTTGAATGTGAATTCTCTTTTATTAAAACTCCTTCAGCTTCAACGGAATAATTCTCATCACATATTTGCCGCTTCGCACTCAAATGAAACGTGTCCAAAACGCAAACTTTTCTTTATTAAATCCACCTTTGTTATAGTAATTATCTATTGAAACGATACAGTTTTAAGGGTAGATAAGAATAAAATTTAGTTAAAAATAAGAGAAAAATATTAAAGTAATCATGATAAATAAATGTTGTACTACACAAATCTTGTAATACATATTTGATAGCCAGTGTTCAACATAATGTAAAATAGTTCGCATTTCAGACAAAATCGAGTGCGAAAAACGAGATACGTGATGAGAATGTTTTCTTTAAAGCCGAAGGAGCTTTAAAAAACGAGAATCCACAATCAGGAAATTAAAGTTTTCGATACTTTGACCTTTAATTTTAAAAGGTCTGTGCGTACATGTGGGTGGAGGACAAAGATCGAGCGCGTAACGTGAAGTAAATACATTATGGATCGCGAATCACGCTATAGATATGTTGCCTTATCGTTGCCGCTGCATAAAACAAACAAAAAACGAGTCAGCGAAGGCTAGTTCGCTATAGCGAACTTGTTCTTTCTCTAAGCACCCAAAAATGCGTGCCAAAGATGGATTTACTTCATTTCTTTTTTTCAAGAATTATCATCTTTACGGATGGATGAACATACAGACAGGCAGGTAAACAGAATTCAACGCCAAAACTTGATTTTCGGCTTCAGGGGATCTCAAAACGTAGAGAATCGTTGAAAAACGGAGGTGAGAAATTTCAACGATTCTAATATTTTTTTAATCAAAAATGAAGAGAATGTAAAAATTTTAAACCCTGAACATTTCCATCTTACTTTTAATTTGATAGATTACACAATCATTAATCATTAATAATCATTAACGTCGTTTTTAAAATCAAAGAAAAGAGGCTTGTAGCGACTTTTAGAAGAGAACATGAAAAATATTTAATAAAAAAATAAGTACCTAAGGTTATAAGTTTAATTGTGAATATAATTATTTTATATAGAATAGACTAGAGCAGAACTTATGGATAAAAAAACGAGTAAAAAACATACAGATTCTTTACAATATTTCACATTTCGTTATCAAGGGGCCTTTTTCTGCCAATGAATATTGTAGACAAAAGTCAGCATAATTCGTGGTTTGGCTTCACACCATCTTTTAAAGTGAGGTATGGTTAATTTTCACATATCTTAAGTTTTCACAAAGGTATAAAGATCGATTTTTTATCGAAATATTGATAACTGACTTGCTATTAAGGATGTTACAAGACCAGTTTAGATGTACGAGAATGATAATAGTGTAAACAAATATCCAGTGATTTTTCTGTCAAGAGAATTTTTTCCATGGGGTGAGACATGAATGATGAGATTGCTTAAGTGTAGGCTTGATAATAATAACACAAGAAACAAATGAATGATCGGAAACCATAAGGGGCTGACTCACAACATTTTTAAAATTCACTGTTTGGCTTTTTGTATTGCCCAACCTGTCCTACGCGTCGTGCTTTTTTTAGAAAGTGAACAAATTTAATTATACTATTTTTAATAAAATAACAAAGTTCCTCAAGGGCTATTCCAAGACGTACTCGGTGAACATAAGGGGCTAACCCAGTACAGAATCTTATGAGATTAATGATTTTTGTAAGTTTCGCCAGGATCTAAAAAAAGAATACTAGTGTGCAGTGTCATCTGCCATTTTTAAAGGTGGATATGGATACTACGAACATGTTTTTGCGCTTATTTGACATTAAAAACTCCATTCCAGAACCAGCTGTTTGTCAAAAAGTAACGTGCGTGAGTGTTCCTATTTTTTTCATTTATACGTAATTAACTATTCAAAATATCGACTAATTGCGCTAAGGTTATTATTATTATTATTATTATTATTATTACAGAGTTTTCGAAGCAATTTAAAAAATATATTTCCCCAGTCGGCTTTTCGCGTAGAAAAATGAGAAAAAGCGTCAATCCTATGTTGAATGTAGCGCGAATGTAGGTGTGGCTTGAGAGTTAGTTAGCCCTTTATGATCGCCGAATACCTCTTGGGATAGCCCCCGGGAAACTTTGAGAGCCCACAGTTGGAGAAACATTACAAATATTTCTCTGAAACCTTGATATGGTGTAGATTATACTATTTTCTTTCAGTATTGTTAACGTTAACAAAAAATTACACATAAATAACAAATGATATAGTTTTCCCGTGCCCCTGAACATTTTTCTTAATAATGGTTAGCCTCTTATACTTACCGATCATTCAACGATTTTTGCCTTAAAAATGTATCATTTAAACAATTATGCGAACATTTTTTATTAAAAAAGTACTTATTTCAATGATGTGGGAATGTATTTATTTGTAAACGAGTATTTCCTTTGTTTAAACAAATATTTGTTCGAATTTACTAATTGAAAGTTTGTTATTCAAATGCCGATTTTTTCCATTTTTTTAAATATTATATGAATGTATCAAATTATTTACTTGTAGTTATGATCATAATAATAACAGATTGAAAGTAGTTCTTTGTAATAATTTGTCAATAGTTAATCGAGATTTAATCCTTTACAATACAGTACTAATTACAATACCAACAACAACTAACCAAATAGATGTCTATAAAAAATATAAATTGTCATGTTAACCAAATCTGCGCATATAATTAAGATTGATAATTAAAACCTAATTTTATATGCTTATTCTTCGTGCTTCTACTAAGACGAGATTTGATATTTACAAGTGGGAAAAGCCGGAAATTTCGAGGGGAAAATTTTAGTAGACATCCTGAAAATTTAGCAACATAAATTATGTGAAAATGAGCCATGTCTGAGAAGGAAGTTGTTACTCGTGCATTTTAGACGACCTGTTTCTATCTGCAAGGACAAAAATGGATGGTCAAAGTTAGATGGTTTAAATCTAGATAGCCAGTCAGTCCTTCTGTATGGTCGAACGATCCATACATGTGGTCGAACAATCCATCCATATGGTCGCTTTAGCCATCTTCGAGGACTGTCCTAAAGGTACCATCTAATATGGCCAATCTGCACATCTGGATGGCCAAATTGACCTACCATTTTTCTCCGTGTGAAGAATGCAAGTCTCGCAGTTGCGCGGTGCGTGCCTGTTGTTGGTCGCGGTTCTTTCGTTTGAAGGAAAGTTAGATAATAGCTATGCAAAAAACTATGCATCTATCCAGTTACTAAAGGAGTTTTTACACAGAAGAGAGGGATGCGAGAGACAGGGAAGGAGAGAGAAAGGGGGTGGATATGAGCGAGTGTCTTAAAAGGAGAATACGCAAGTGTTGGAGGATGCAAATACTAGAGGTGGGGGAGCAAAATGATAATCCAGCCCTAGACGTGCAGTTCTGCGTGACGTCAGAGGGGCGGTTGTGACGTCGGAAGTGCGGTTAGAAACGAGGGCAGAGGATGAGGGAGAGTGGAGGAATAGGAGAGGGATGCAAGCTTGATTCAAAATAAGGTCGACTACCCTCGTGCACTGGTGCTATTCCATTCATCGGCCACCGTCGGAAATGGCGATCCCCACCCTTCCCAACTACGCCTATCTTCCTGCCTCTCACACTCTTCGTTCTATCACTCAATCCATCTGTCAAGCCGCTTCATCCAGCAAAATCCGTTCCTTCGAGAGAAATCCGAAAAAGCAGAGCAAAAACTCATCTTATGGCAAAACATTCTCATCGCTCGCAGTTTCGAAGACTCTTTCAGTAATCGAATACTCACACCCCTTGGCCTCTCAAAAACGCCCTCGGGTTTCCCGAGAGTTGTTCATTTTCTTCTACTTACGAACCATCCGCCGCCGAATTGCTTCGTTAAACTTATGTCCTGGCACTGCGCTAGTGTGAATCGAACATTACTGGACTTCTTTGATCAGTGGGAAAAAAGTAAAGGACATACGGCACTTGATATCGGATTTTGAAAATAAGAAAGTGGGTTTATTTTGCTATGAGCTAAGTGGGTTTTTTATTTTAATTTTGTATTTTTTGACGATAAAAGAATTGTTAGAATAATGAAGCAATGAAGACGAGGAACAAACAGCGTGTCTACGATGGATGAAATGCCTTAGGTAATTCGTAAATCGATGAAGAACGAGTTAAATACCGTGTTTCACTTTCGTTGATATTTGCTCTTGATCAAGAACATCAATGGAAGTTCTATTTAAATTTCTATTTTAGGTCCGATAAGATCTTTGAGTTCTACTTAACTGACTTTGACCTTTCTATTTTAATTTAAGGTAAAATCGATTGAAGTGAAGTTGAAAGGTTCAAATTAATACTTACAAAAAATGTTTAAGTTTTGGATCGACGCTTTTAAAAAGTAAAAGAAGTCAAGCAGTGATGTTTAGGATTGATAATAAACTAAGTTGATCAGAATTTTATAGAGGAATCGATGTATGTAGTTCAAAAGCGTCTGACTAGTTTTTAGTGTGTTGTTCCTTTCTACAGTTACTAATAGTAATCTACAGTTTGTACGTACGGAGCTAATACATGAAGTTTGTTCGCTGAGATGCTTTTGTTTTTTAATCATGGATTTTATATTGGTTTGGAGCTATATCAAGTAATATTTTCTGTATTTATTTGTTTCAAACTACTTCAGTTCAGTAATTCCAATGATAGATGACAATAAAAAATGTCTAAAAAACGTTAATTTCTTACAATAAAGTCTTTCAAATATTTCTATGATCTGCAGAACAAAGAGAAATATAAAATTCACAAGATATCTTAAGATGTGGAAGCCAGAAAAATCGGAAGACGACACTACATTTTTCTATTGGGCATTCTTCCCAAATTCAGTGTTTAGCAGATAAACCGATAAAAGATATTTTCACTTCTGTCATTTTCATTCTTTATAATATATGCTCTCTTCTTCTTTTGCAGATATGTCCCTATCTGATCTATATCTATATGTCCCATTCTCATCACCTATCTCGTGCAATGTGAAAATTTATTTGTACATATGTCAGTTTAACATCTTATAAAATTTTGTCCCATGGCTTTTAACTTATGAACTTTGAACTTTGGATGAAAATAATTGGATTTAAAAAATATTTATGCACATTTTAAGAAATAATTATTTTTATCTGCCTAAATTCGAGATCCTAATTTAAGAATCGTTCAATTTTTAAACGAAGCTTATAATTGTTTATTTCATAATCTCTTTGATCAAATAAATTAATTTTTTAAGTTTCCAATCAGAAATCATATCAGTTTCAAAATTTTTATTAGAATTAAAATGTAATGTAATTATTAATTATTATTATATTAGTAAAAAAATGTCACAGGCTAGAGATGGTTGTTGTTCAACATGTCGAATCCACTTTTGGTTAGAGTTGGATTTTATGTTAGTTATTATATTATTATTATATTAATGTAATGTAATTGTAATTAAAATGTAAAATTTTATAATTTCAGCAGCCTTGACCTTGAAACATTGAAATTATTAAAAATAATACAATTTTAACTCCCCTCTAATGAAACTGTTCAAATTTCAAAATTCCATTTCGAAATTTTGACAGCTTCTGTTTTAAAATTTGTCTATTTCAAACAATTTGAAAGTAACATTATTTAATTATAAAAGCCTTTATTGCGTAATGATACAAGTTCAACACCGCTTCATATAATTCGACCTATACTCCTTTTTACAAATTGCAACTTCATTTAAAATAAACCAGAGAGTCGAAAAATGGCACAGTTCGAGTCTGTGTACGGATTTACGAACCCTCGACGCACGTATCAAGCAGGTATACGAGGCGGCGCCGCGCCGTAACTACATATAGCGGGCGACCGCACCGAAGGAAAAGACGATTTAATGCAGTGCCGAAAAGCAGTACGGCACTGAAAAGGGATCGGCCCATGGAGGCGTTGATATCCCAACTGTGAGTGTGTGCACGCCGAGGCCCTATAATCGACGTTCCTCAAATGGACTTTCTGGTGTAGTTTGAATTGGAACGTTTGCAATTCAAAATCGGTTAATATATTTTTTATAATTTAATTTTTAAAGTTTTTAATTCGAAATGATTAATTTTTTAATAATTTTTTCAACAATGTTTTAACTTAATATTAAAAAATTTAGTAATGGATTTTGCAATTTTTCATATTTTTAATGTTACGAAATAAAAATTAAAAATTTTTTAGTAATTTGTTATGCTTAGCATTGGTTTCAGTTAAATTATTTTGCGAAAAAAGTTTAGAGTAAGGTAGCTCAAGAAGAGGAGCGATAAAATTTTATAAGTTTTTTTAATAGATAGTATGCATATAAATATTGCATAATCAATTGGTCTAGTAGTATGATTAATGATTCTACTACACGAACCGGAGCAAGCGCATAAATCATGAAAAATCTTGAGCATTAATCAGTTAGCCATCAGTGTTCTTTGTATCGCAATGAAAAATAAAATCAGATTAGAATTAGATTGTAACACAAATATTATAGAATAAATAAATATTTCAAAAAAATCCTTTCTAAATTTTATCTATCTAAAATATTACGAAAATTAAGTAATTTATAATATCAAGAAATAATGATGACAGACAGGTTATTGGAGAACAGAACTATCTATTTTTGATAGAGTGTCAGTTGTTCGCAACAGCAATATGCAATATTCACTATTGTTGTGGTTAGGTGAGCTGTCCGTCGAGAATTACTTTTCTGATGATCAGTAAACTAATATCAAACGGTATTAAGACTAACGGTAAATTAGTCTACGAATATAGGTTGAATTAAAAAGGTAGACGAACTTATCTAAAGGACATCCAATGTGATATTTTATGATTTTAAAAACTTTTTGCAGCCAAATATAATACCTGGTGTCTACTAATCGGGAAACCCGGAAAATAGCCAGGAATTATAATAAAACCGGGAATACAAATGCGAGTCGGGAATCACATTTAAAGCTTCGGAAAATGTGATATTTTTCATTAAACGTAATAAAAAGACTTTTATTCAAAGATTTGATTTTGTTTATATTTATAAAGATTTCGAATTTTCTGCATAATCAATTTTTTAGATCAAAATTTCAAACAAACTAATTTTTTAAATAATTTTTTTCAAATATTTCTAAAGAATATTGAGAAAGACAACAATTTTAACTTTGAATGATTTTTTAATAACGGGAAGTAATTCTGTTCTTAACATTTTGCTATCACACTATAATTCGTTAACTTTTTCACAGATATTAAAAGATACGAGAAAACTAAAACTATGGACAAAATCTTAGAATATCTTAATTTCTGAACACAACTAACGATTCAAAAGATTTTAAAAAAGAATCTGAAAGATTTAAAGACAATTTTTGGAATTTTCCGGATTTAAGAAAATTGTAGGAAAGAATTCAATTTCAAAGAAGATTTAAAAAATATTTCAAAACATTTCAAATGATTTCGAAAAAAATATAGAAGATTTCAAAGAAAAAATTTTCAATTTTGTAAGATTACCAAATTTTAGAAAATATTCAAGACCTCAGTAGTGGCCTTAATTAAATTGCGATAATTTACATATATGGTACATTGCACACTACTGGGGTTTAAAACATGTTTAAAAGTTTGAGAGATACTCAAAAAGAATTGTAAACTGGAAAAAAATCTAAAACATAATTCACATTATTGAAAATTTTTAATAAAAGTATAGAAGCTCCTTAAAAATTTGGAAAGGTTTTATAAGAATAAAAAAGGTTCTTAAGATTTCTGGAAAAATGTGAAATGGATCTTATTTTTGAAAAATTAATCATAAGAAAACATTTCAAAATATTTCCAAATATTTCCAACTTTATAAACAAATAATCTAGAAGATTTTTGGGCAATTTTTTTTAAATTTTAAGAAAATTTGGAATTATGAATTTTAGGAAAAGTTCGAATCATTTAACAAAATATTTAGAAGGTTCAAAAGTTTTAAAAATAAGAAAAAGTAGTTTAAAATTTGAAAATGTTTTAATATATTTATATCAAAATTTGGATCTGTGAACACTTCCAAACAGAATTTAGAATCTTTTCCAGCGTTTTCAAGGTTTGATGAACATACAAACTTTAACCAAGATTCATGGGACACTTTAAAATGATTTCAAATGTTTTTCTGAAATTTCAAAAAAGATATATGAAAGATTGTAAAGCAAAATGTGCCAATTTTGTAAGATTGTAACGTTTAAGAAGAATTTCGAGAAAGTTTAATAGATATTTAGAAGCTTTTGCAAGATTAAAAAATAATTGAAAACGCCTAAAGATTTCAAACAATTTCAAACAATATATATAAAAAATAATTTTTTAGTTCATGGTATCAGAGATTAATTATTGGTTATTCATTAAAGAGTTATTAGGAAAAATCCATTATAAAAATTATTTATTTTAATAATAAGTGAATTTCCCAACATCTATGTTTTAAACATATATAATTATAGTTAAACTGTTATTATAAAAGATTAAATATAATTTTTTGGAATTACTCTGCAATAATTAATTATTCATTAAATCAAAAAATGCCAAAGACATTAACAATTATATCGAAAAATTATTGACCAATTAGAACAGCAAAAATAATCAACCAAAGATTTACTTGTAAAAAATTATAACTTTTATGTCTATCACATCTGTACACATAATTACAGCATCGAGGTGTACAAAGTTTTTCAAAATAATTGGCTGAAGAGGGCCACCATCGTATGTTCAAATATCTGACGCAGTTATAAACTAATCATTTTTACTTGAAACCATAAATTACTCAAACGCTATTTATTTTGAATATAGTAAGATTTCACAAAACATAAAAATATACATAGGATACCTTATTTTATATGCGCTTCACTCGTGCTTCTAGTAAAAGGAGATTTGATCTTTACAACAGGGAAAAAAGGAAATTTGGTGGGCGAAAATTAGTACAGACTTTACGGTGGAGTTTAAATACTAAACTTAATCGAGTCGCTTGAGTTGAGGGGAGAAAAAATGGTAAGTTATCATCCGAGAAAAGAAAAGGAATCTTTTGAATTCAGTTAATATCTTCTTTTACATTTTTTAGATTGAGTCATATCCATATATTTTGGAAAAAGGTGAATATGTCGTCGAAATTTCAAGTTCGATATATTCAACTTTTTCCAAAAATGCGTGCATTTAAATCAATTTAACAAATGCACACTTTATGAAACAATTAATTCTAAAATAGACAAAAAACTTGTTTGGAATTGATAATTTTTTATTAATGTCCACTTGGAAAAACTGTAGCTTAAACAAATTTTCCATAATTCTCAACTAGATAGAAAAGTTTAATTGACTTTCCAAAATTTTCAATTTTTTTAAACAAAAAAGAAACTAGATATTCTTTAACATATTTAAAAAATTATGTTTCTTGGCATTATTTTCGGATGTCCACTCACCAATTTTTCTCCCCCAATTCAAACGATTGAATTAATTTCAGAATTTTCACTCGGCCCTAGTAGACACCCTGTATTATTTTATTTGCTGTTATTTCTGCATTCCCAAATTCTTTTACCTTAGTGATTTATTTCTACTTTTTGACCAAAATGCAATTAAACTAAGTGTACCTTTATTGTATTATTCTGTGTTAACAAATTTTCGCGTTTCCGCTTGCTAGAGTACTTATTCCGTGGAATTTAAATTCGCATTCCAATAAAATAGCGTTCTAATCTTCCGCGATAATTATTTACGCTTGAAAAAATATTTTTTCCCTAGGCAGAATTCCTTTAATGCGGGATATAGGAAGGATGCACCGCGATGTTCAGGAACTGAATTAAGATAAGGATGCGCAACTTGCAAGATCTCGGGGATTTTCACGGAAAAGAAAAAGGAGAGAGGGACAAGGTATTTTCCATTCTAGCGAAACCACCCTTTGCCCTTCTAGATCTCTACTATGCATTTCGCTACGGTAATTCCGATTTTCATCCCCTTGGGAGCGAGTCACCGGCTCTTTTACACGGTTCGCATTTCAGGATTAAATTCGCTAGTCTCATGCACTGTAATTGCATACCGAGTATTTCTACTCGACGCAGCAAAGCGTAGCTTCGCGTGACGAGATAGGATAGGGACGAATGCAGAATTGATAAGTGACGAAGCATTTTTCGTTCAGTAAAATAGTCGGTTAATTAAAAATCATTCAAGTTCTTTCGTGATTGACTTTTGAAATCAACATTTTTAACAGCAGGAGAACAGGGTGTTTAGGAGGCATCCATTAATTATGTAAGGATGATTTCAAAGTTTTTTCAAACGCCTCCTCCTTATTTAAAGCACTCATAAGTTTCATAAGATGACTTATAGTACCAGAGTCAACCACAAACTTAATTATCTGTACCTATCCAAACAAGGAAAGAAAGATGTCGATCACCTAACGAGGATACTATCCAGTCTTTAGATTGGCCAGTCCGCTTTACATACACTTCAAGTTGAAAGTTCGGAGTGAAGTTCGAGTCCCAGTACCATTTCAATTATCATACTACTTTAAGTCGGAAATTCGAGTCCCAGCACCATTTCAGTTGCCATTCAACCTCAAGTCTCACACTATTCCAATTTCCAGATCGAGTCAACGTTCCAGGTTATAGAGAAACTCGCCAATATCCTCAAAAGTGGATTCAGCGTACTTAATTTCATTAAATAGCTGTAAGTCCCAAAGTAGCCTTTCTTAATTATAGCCTGTAAAAAGGAGAAGATTGAAGTGGGTTATATGGCATTGAAAAAACCATACACTTTAATGCCTATAAATCTAAACAATTTCCGTTTTTGTCCGAATGGCCATTTAACGGCATTCGGATGCCTTGGTTGTATTCAATACATTAGCTCGGAAAAGCATTAAGTGGCATTCGACTTATTTGGTAATTCAACGGCATTGAACGGCTTTGGTTCCATTCTATACCTCCGATCACTGAAGACATTGCATGGCATTGAACTGACACAATCATTCAACTGCATTCAATGGCATTAAATTAATGGCATTAAAAAGAAGCAACTTTAATGCCATATTTTCGTGTGGATTCAAAATGATTCCAACGAAACCTTTAGAATGCCAAGAAGCGCATTTTGAGAAAAACGGAATTTGTTTAGATTCGTATGCCTTAAAGTGTACACTGTTTTCAATGTCATATAATTTACTTCAATGCTCTCCTTTTTACAAGGTCTCCTTCTCTCCAATAATCTTTCATCTGTCAAAAGTTGATTTAGCTAGTTTCTTTCCCAGCTGAAGTATGAATTAAGTTAAGCTGTTATGCTCTAAAGGGCATGATGGGCTCACTTTAAGCTTTTAAACGGGAACCTATATCTTTTATCGCAGATTAAAATTCTCCATTGAAACGCTAAGTTTTATTTGAAATTTGTTTTTGGATTCGCGCCAGATTGCGATCATTGGCCAGATCCATAATACGTCTACAAGAATGCATTATTTCGTGTAATGTTTTTACCACACAATCTAAATTCAATTAGACTGGGGACAACATCGCGATTTTTTCAAAAAATGTTTTTGTTGTTATTAAAAATGGAGTGTTTTTAGGTGCCTGCAAAATGCCACGCGCTACGTTTCAATGTATGTCGGGCTGTAGTCACCGGGTGTTGTTTAAACTTTAAAGTCGCATAAAATTTGCAAGTAGGGCATCTTCATCACTTAAAGTAATATATAATATTATAATATAATATAATACCATAATGAAAATAAATAATAATAAAATATAATGATAATTATTCGAAAACATGTAATATAATGTCCTCCTTTCTGCTGGTAAGGAAGTTATCTTTTCCGTAACTTACCATCATCTACTTTTTCGATTAATTATTATTTATTAATTTATTATTTTAAACGCTGAACTGAATTTTGATGAGAATTAAAGAAAAAATAACTTCTTTACCGACCCAAACGAGTATATTATATATTTTCAAGAAATTATCATTATATTTTATTATTATTTATTTTTGTTATTTGATTATATTATATATTTCTCTCAGCGATAGAGAAGCGCTACTTGCAGAATTTGTGCGTCTGGAAAGAACATCAGATGACTGCAAACTGCCATACACTGTCAACTAGCGCGTTGCATTTTACAGGCGCAAAAGACACTCAATTTTTAATTACAAAAAAAAACAATAAGAAGGACAATTTTCGAAAAAAATTGCTATGTTGTATCCAGTTAAATTGAACTTAGATTGTGTGGTTAAAACATTACATTAAACCATGCATTTTTGTGGACGTATTATGGATCCGACGAAAACGCGAGTCGTTTTAAGAGCCTTAAGATTTAGAACTCGCCCATAGACCATGAAGTTTCCCATCGATTTAATACGGGAAAAAGTCAGATTTTTGGAAATCTAATATTTAAATGCGAAGATATATCACAAATAATTTCGCATTTCAGTATATTGTTTAAAATTCGTTAGAGAATAAGAATTAATCTTACATTTTTGGGGGTAATGATTTTTAGCCACTCATATGGGTTCCTAAAGAAAACGCTATAACTGAAAAATTTGAATTTTACGTAATTTCCTATTGCTTAAATAGTTTTAGTTTTCTTAAATATATTTATTCATTTATGACTTTTTTTTTATCAATGATAACAATAAAATAATTTCTTAGAATAATTTTTGATTTATTTAAATAATGCGTACTTATTCAAGTATATACTTTACCCCCCAAAAAAGAGGAGAAACATTTTCATTTCGCCAAATTTTCGACAGATTTTAATATTTCAAACAACTAATTTGTTTTCTAACAATACTCGTAAATGTTTAGGCATATATAAACTGTTAAGACGATTACTTTTTTTTTAATATTTGTGCAATTTTTCGAAAAATTGCAATGTTTTTACGTACTACTTTGTTTCTTTTTCTTAATATTTTGACAGATTTAATTAGGATGAGATATGTATTTGTCTTGCATCAAATTAGTGAAATAAAATAAATTTTCCGAGCAATTTCAATTTTGTCCAACACAATTTTGTGATTAAACTTTAACCAAAAAAATTAATTTTCAAATATATAGTTTAACTGTCAACTAAATAACCGCATTTTAACAAAGCGAGATACATTTAGAAGAAAAAAATATAATACTAGACTTTTGAACCAAAAACAATTGTATTTTCTTCTTGAGTTCTATTAATACAATTCGCATTTAAGCCAAAAAACAAATAAACTTTTTTTTAAATTGTACTTTTTTCACTCATTTCATGTAAAAGACAAAAAATACAAGCGATCAGTAAAATAAAATAAAGAGTAGTATATATAAATATTTCTATGATTAAAAAAATGCCAAAATTTTAAATATTAAAAGCTGTCGTAAATTTGGTGGAATAAAATGTTTCTCCTGCTTTTTTGGGAAAACTGTATACTTAAATAAGCAGGCATTATTTAAATAACTGTGAAATTATTTTATTGCTAGCGTTGATTAAATTAATTTTAAATTAATGATTATTTATGGGGGGAAATCGTTCAAAAGGTGTTAATAAACAGTAATATTACGCAAACTTCAAATTTTCCACTTATGGGGTTTTCTTTGGTGACCCATAGGAGTAGCTTAAAGTCATTTGTCTGAATATGTATTATTGATTCTTATTCTCTGACGAATTCTGAACCAGATACTGAAATAAGAAATTATTTGTAACCTATCCTCGCATTTAAATCTTAAATTTATAAAAATCTTACTTTTTCCCGTGTTAAATCGATGGGAAACTTCATGGTCTTTGGTCACTGTAGGTCAAGCAATTCCATAACAGTTCCATTCACTGGGCCCGCTAGCAAATATTTTCATCCTTCTTCAAATTTATTTCCAATGTCACATTAAAAGCAAACATTTTTTATTTTCTTACATGAATATTGTGCGTTGGGTTGCCGCACAAAGTTTGTAATTTGTAATTTTTAACACATGAATAAATAATATATATAAACGTGTAAAAATATGAAAATAGTGTTGAGTTATATGTGTAAAATTATAAATCAATCTGAAAAAGGATGAAAATATTGCCTAGTAGGCCCAGTGAACGGATTTTCGTGATTTACAACAAAAAATATAAACAAATACAATTACAATTAAAAGTTATTTACATCAATGTATTCTTTTATTTGCGTACTTCGATTGCAATTGGACCAAAATCGTTTTTAAAGAAAAATTCAATTAATTTCAATAGATAAATCATTTTTCGTCCACACAAAAAATTCTTTGGTTTTATCGATTTTTAATTACGTAAACAACGCGCTATTTTAATGTTTAATTTGTAAAATACGGTTGTTTGTATAATTAAAAAGATTTTAAATGTAAAAGTATTTATACTAGACAAATTGGTAAAACAATTCTTTAGACAGTTTTTAATTCAAAGTCAACCGCAGAATTTTAGTGCCATTTTTTAGAATTTCCATCAAATTATAAATTTAACTTCAGTAAACGATAAAATACAAAGTTTATGATTTAGCTCTCAATATATCAAAACTTTGTAATTTGTTTTTTAAGTTTTCTGCGGCAATTCTATATAGAAATTCTTGATTGAAGATAATTGATCCCATGGAAATTTCTTTTTTGTTTAAATTGACTAAAATTATATGTGTAATTCAAATGCTTAATCGGAATTCTATTTTATTATTTATTCATTATTCGAAAGAAATTCCATAAAAAATCCACAAAAATGTTCTTAAAATTTAAAGATTCACTGAAAACTGGCTTATCAACAATGAATCACCATTATCATCATCATTTTCATTCGTCTTGACTCACTTCACAGAATGACTGTGGGTGAAAAATGAACTGAATATTAGATCAAGCACCAAATTGCATGCGGAATTCTAACGAACGAACGCACCGCTTGCATGGAAATGCATAAGTTATTTTTTTTAACTTTCAGGAAAAAATCAGCATCAACGAAAAAAACATTCCTTATCATGATAAAATTTCAAGTTATGAGAAAATGATAAAAATGATAAAAGGGATGATCGAAGATCACATTCTGCGTACTAACACGGCGGAGCTCATTTTACTCATACACAATCGTCCTTCTCTCTTATCAATGTTTCCCTGTTTAAAAGAGTGGCCTATAAATTTTAATTTTTTTAAAGGTGAATTTTAAAGTAAAATAGATAAAAATAATTTTGAATAATTATTTCAGAATTATTTTCATACTATGATGAAATTTATGGTCCACTCGAAATTTCTCTTTTTACACGAGCCCCTCTTTCTACACTAGATGACGTATGAGCTTTATATCGCTTTCCCACTTTTTTTTGGCTTATTGATTTAAAAATTTCGTCTTTAATAAAAACTCGTACGTCACCTAGTATACCTAAACATCTCCTCTCGCGAAAAGGTCGCTCGAAATTTTCTGTAATCAAATTTAGCTGTGATACGATGGGGCTCTGGGTAAGATTAGTTTTTATAATGAAAGTCAACTCTCACTTATTTCAAGCTGACTCATTCCAAGGCTCAATTATTCTAATGCTAGTTTATTCCACGTCCCTCCACTCTCAGCCATTCCAAGTGGCGACGCTCTTTGGCGCGGCCCCCCCCCCCCCCCCTCTCCCACCCCTGCCACAGGACGGTCTTGCCCGCGTCAGTAGCTGGCCAATTAAAAGTGGACGGAAGAGTGGAGAGCCTACGTTTGAATGCATACGCAAATTCAAGGACGCACCTGATGAACGTCGCTTGAAGAAATTATCCCACCACTCGCGGTAGAGGTGGGGATCCTGCCAGACTTGGAATATCTGAATATTCACGTTTTTGAGCCCCTGAAATAAGCGAGAGTTCACTCTCTCTCTCTCAAGACACAATCTATTTAAATATAATAAAACTATATTCAAAGTAATGGTAAAATGTCTTATAAACTTTAGTAAGGATTTAAATAAAAAATATCAGGAATTTATATGCTATAATAAAATAAATATTAAGTAGTACTTTCATAACATTTTTTAATTGAAAAGAATTCTAAAGCTCCTCGAAATATATTGTGCCTTATGATATAGCAATTTTCAGAAATTTGTAATATGTCGTATTTTTGTTTTATATTTATTCAAATTTTAAGAAAAATTCTCATGAAATTCCAGTTAAGGGCAAATGAATTCTTTTGAAATTTCTATATAAAATGTCCATAAAAACATCCATTTTAATCAATTATATCGCATTCTCTAAATAATTGTAATATGTTTTCGTAAAAATGATTTTAAAAATATTTTATATGGAATTGTAATTAAAATTTGGATTATATTTTCATAAACTTCTTTAAGTTTTAAGAAGTGAGATTTTCCATAAAAATTCCTACAATAATTGAAAAATTCGATAGTTATTTCACTACAATCCCAAAAATTCTTTATGATTTTAGTGAAAATTCCTTCAAAAAAATTTCAGGACATTCTTTAGAACTCTGGGGATATTGTTTACATTTGCTACAAAGATCGCCAGAATTCTGCACAATTTCTATAGAAAATCCTTTAATAATCCATGGAATCTAACATTTTTATTTCAATTCTTCAACAATATTCCTAGGCCTGCATGGACTTTCTGTAAACAAAATTGAAATTTCACGAAAATTCAACTTAAATTGTTTCCAATTTTTAAAACAATGTTCTTTATAAAAAGGACAAAACCCGTGTAACAATGTTTTCAAATTTCTATAGAGACTTCTTTAGTAATCAATCGAATATGGAATTTCTTTATTAATTTTTTGAAGAATTTTCAAGAATTCCAGGAAATTTTTGTAGAAACCTGGTTATCTTGTGAAATTTTCATAAAAATTGGATGAGAATTAAACTGAAAATTCTGTGGGATTTCTGAATAATTACCGAAATGTTTCCACTTAATTTCGTCAGAAATTCTAATGAAATAAAATCGTTCTTCTGTGAAAATTTTATAGGTAAAAAATCGGAACAGATTCAACAGAATTTGTGTTCAAAAATAGAATTTTTACAGAGACAATGTTATGATATTTAATATGAAATTCTAGAAAAATTTTTGTCTTAATACACGAATATTCTTTGAAATGACACAGAATTCGTTATATCGGATTTTTATTTAATAACAGTATGATTTCGATTCAATGCCTAAAATGTACATTTAAATTATTCTGTTAGAAAACCCGAAAGTTTCATCCAGACAAATCAATCCTATAACATAAATAATTTTTAGCGACGTAAGCATAATTGATTTCAGGTGGCTGATATCGCATCGTAAGTGCTGAAGAAGAAATGTTCAAACTGGTCGAAAGTTTGCAAAAATAAAAAAATCATCAATAAGTAATTAATTATTGCTTTTAAAAATCATCAATAATAAGATAATTCAGTATATTTAATATCGGTGAAAGGATTAAATTTTTTTAATTATACCAAGTTTCCCTAAAAATAATAAATATACGTCAAGAAATATCACGGGATTGATTAAATGAAAGAAATGATTTCACAGTGCTAAAGTATATCCTACATTTTTAATATGGTGTGGGTAGGACAATATCCCATGAAGAAACGAAAAATTTCGAATTCTACAAATTTAAGGGTCATAAAACGACTCGCGTTTTTGCCAGATCCATAATACACCCACAAGAATGCATTTTTTAATGTCATACTTTAACCAAATAATCTAAAGTTAA
>JAWWLR010000034.1:23965614-23980457 GCA_035041075.1 Acraspis erinacei | reverse complement strand
GTCTTTGAAAAATATACTACATAATGATAGTATCTCTCTTCGCAAACGTCAAGTTGTCGAAACAAGAAGCATTCTGAGAAGAACTGTAGGCGTAATTATTTTAATCGGGTGATAAGGAATTAGTTTCAGGGGTTTAAATAGTTCAGAAGCTTCCTACTGCTTAAATGCTTCTGCTAATTATGGTAACTTCCTAGAAAATTAAAAAACTTCTTTGTAAATACCATAAACCACTTGAAAACCACGTTGTTCTAGCGATTGAAAAGAGTCCAAAGAGGCACGACAAGTATTCAGATAACAAAGTTCGAGGATCTTGAATAACGTTCTTAAGTAAAACGGCAATACTTTCGTTCATTAGCATAATCGGTAAAGTGATTCAAAATTCAATCTTGCCAAGATGTTTCAGTAATGGAAGAAAATTCTTTAGTTATTCGCTATGATGATGATCCAGGTCCTGTGGAAAGATTTATTGACATCTTTGAGTCACCTGATACGACAGGTGAAACCTTTTGAATCAACTTACTTCCGATTTAGAAAAGCTTGGTTAGTATTTGATAATCTTGTTGGTTACTCTTCTGACGGTGCTGCTAACATGGCAGGTGATGAAAACGGCCTACAAGGAAGATTAAAGCGTCTTTCACTTTTATTAGTCTACATTCATTTTTGTGGACATCAGTTCAACTTAGTATTTGTGGATACTTGTAAATGCATTGCACCCGGAACTGACTTGTTCAGCCTTGTTTCATCAACAGAAGTTTTCTTATCATTGAGTCATAAGTGATTGGATTGTTGGAAAAATGCATCAGCAATTGTATATACTTCCGTTTCTAAACTAAGAGTTCTGGTTAAGAAAGGATGTGATACAAGATGGTGGATCAAAGGAAAATATCTCAAGCGATTATTTGGACCTGAATCTCTTTTTCCTCTTCTAATTTTCGTACTGGAGACTATTATTGATGAGACATTCTTTAAATCAGATGTAAGAAGTTTTGGTAGCGGACTAGAGTCTGAATTAACCAGCTCGATTGAAAAATTAATTTTTGAACAAATAATTAGAACTCGCATAAGTCATCAATTTTCCCAGAAGATCAGGGAAACTTGAATCCGATGAAAGTCGCTGTTTTCTTGCTGCTAAGGGACCCCTGTGGCGTCAGAAGGTAGAAATCGTTCAACCCATTCTAGAAAGATGCTTTATCAGAATTAAAAGAACGTTTTAATTCAGATTCTGGAGAAGTTTACAAGGCCTGTGGGTTGTTGAGTCCTGGGAGATTTGAATAAATCATACGAGATGTTGTACCAAAGAATGATTTACAAATTCTTGGTCAACTTCTAAATATCGAGGATGAAGCAAACTTTGAGAATCAACTATGAACCTTCGAAAAGAATTCTGATAGATTGAAAGAAAGAATTGAAGTAGAATTTCGTCTTGAAGAAAATATGGAATACGACCTTGCCTTACAAAGTGATGAAGAAGTCGACAGAGAAAGGCCTTTCGATGAAGGAGTAGAGGATAGAGATAAACGCAAGCAGAAGAAAGAAAAAGAGTTGCTGTTGCGAAAGTCCGGGTTTTTGCAAAACAGCGTATGCCAAGTTTTGCCGGGTGTATCAGATAGCTTTAACCTATCCATGTACGCAGTTAGGGTGTTCACGCCCGTTTAGTAAAATAAAACTACTAAAGAACAGACTGACGATCCTAATGATTGAAGAGTTTTTGAGGAGGATTTTTAATTTTGTATAACTTACCCTGATGATGAAAACAGTGAGTTGTCTAAGCTCTGTGAAAATTTTTTAATAAAAACATGTCCGATAGAGTTATAAGCCGGAAACAGGGAAAGAGGGATTTACATGAATTATAAAAACGAACAAGTGGGTAAGAAGAACGAAATCCCAGATAAAACATTTTATAAGATGCAAATATACCATATAATTAGACTAAAAAAGGAATATAGGGGCAAGAACAGAAAAGTTGAAATACTAGTTGCAGAAAGCAAGCATAAAATCAAAGCTGAAGATGAGAAGATAATGCAAAACTATTTCGAAGAAAATAAGGAATTATTTTTTTGGCATTTGCACCAGGCTAAACATCTTTGAGAGAGGCTCCAAAAAGAAAGGAAAATTATATGTCTTTATATAAATGCCATGACGAAACAAAAAAAAGCCACTGAGGTGGACATTGACCTTGACATAAATGCTAACAGATAATACTAAATGGACGACACTGAACAGGTCCAATTTTCAAATGACCGCAGAAAGATTGACCTTAACAAAATGAAAATTTGGCCATTCGTCATATTAGAATAACCGAACGGACTACTTTCACAATTTTAGGAGGGTACATTTTGAGGTTAGGATTGGACTTGGACCTTTCCAAGTAAAATATGTCCCGGATCCACACTCAGAAACCCAAAAAAACATAGGATAAGTTTGTTTGTGCTTATTTTGATCCTATAACTGGAAGATCGTTTATTCTAGCTAATTTCAAAACAACTCTTTAAAAAAATTTTAAATTACAAATTTTGAACATTAGAATATATATATTTTGATTTTAACATGTTATTTCAAGTGCAATAAAAATGTACTGTTTCAAAAATATTAATTTAAAAAAAATTGTTTTATCAATTCTAGTCATACAAAAATTTATTTTCATTTTGCAAAGAGTTGAGTTGTAAAGCATATCTTTCCGAAAAAATAAGCCACGATCTACTAAAATTCAACGATTTTACGAAAGTTGTAAGAAGCGATAGTAACAAGAATTTAATTGCAAAAAAGTGACTAAAATAACGTCAATAACAATTACAATTTTTGTTTTCTCTACACTGCAACTTGAAAATTTGTTTAAATCATTATTTTTTCGCATGTCAATAATAAATTTCATAAATCATCAATTATGTTATTTAGCAAAACAATACATGAATAGATCTTAACAAATAATTTGATAAGATTTCTTAACTAAATGCTAAAAGTGCTAATATTTCTCGATATCGTATTGAATTAAAGCATCACTGTGATTTCATTAAAATGATGAAACTGTTTCTGTATGAAAAAATAATTGGTTGTTCGGAAAAATAATTTGTTATATACAAAAAAGTTTTTGGTATGTTTGGAACCAATCTACTGAAATATCAAAATTGAAAATTGAAAATTGTTTCAAAATTGTGATAATCTAAAAAATACTCATATTTATTGAAAATTTATAATTTAAAAGCATTCTTTGTGCAATATTTAAACATAGCTATATTCTGAGTTACAGTTTGTTGTAGTTATTGATTAGGTTTACTGGGGGCATATCAATATAAGGTACTAGAATATTGCACCGGTCGCCTGTGAGAATATTAAAAATTAAAAATTGAATGACTGCTTTACATAAATACATTATGGAAAAGTTTCGATCAACTTTCTAAGGGTGGTTTTTGGAATCTTCTGAATAAGGTAGCGGGCCGTATTATGGAACGCCGCACCCCGAGTAAAAATATTTCGTCTTGAGTTCGACTTGGCTAGTCTTGAGTTCGTCTCCAAGACGTCTATGTCTCGCTGGCGACCAGGGCGAGACTTAGTAGTCGAAATCGTAAGGCTTGAGTTTATGACTATGGTTTTACGGCCTTAAGACGAGAAGTATAAGTTTTGCGAAGTAAACCGAATTTTTTCTAAAGAAAGTTACATGACCAAATTTAGGGCTCCAATATTTTCCAGGGACAAAATTACAAAAGTTTTATATTGTAAATTGTTTGTCCATTATAATCTGACCTCTTCAAAATATTGACCCCACCAGCAGGGCGATTTCCAGGAATCAGGTGGCTATGCTGGGGCCAAGCAGTTGACATCTGCTATGGATTAATATTTTACTCCCGTCAGAAGTTGTAATTTTGCAATAAATGATTCGCTTATTCAAAATTCGGATCCTGTCAATCTCAAGAACTACATGCAAAAAAAATTTTACACAAAAAGATTAAAACTGTGGTTTTCTACCAATATCTAGTGAACTGTTGGAGATAGGAACGAATGCATGACATTTTTAGATTTCCCATCCTAAGAACATAATTATTGCAGCTAAATAAAATTATTAATGCATAGAAAATAAATACAACGGAGATAAATAATATAAACATTCTGTAAAATTTAAAGCGGATTACTAATGAACTTCGGAGGTATTGAGAGCCTTTTGTTGTCGGTGTTCTTGAGTTCGGCTTGAAGAAGAAAAATTTCGACTTAAGACCAAAAATAAAGTCTCGCTAGCGAGCAGCGGTGAGACTTACAAAAACGTCTTGGACGAAGACTTAGCCAAGACGAATTATTTTTACTCGAGTACCTCGAGAATTTTAATATTCTATGATTTTATAACAATTCAGAATAATTTTTAAGCTTTAAATAAATTAAATTCTCTAGGGGTAATTCAGAAAATACTTGATACGTTAAGAGAGAGAGGGGGGGGGGTCTGCCGAACTACTGTTTCCATGTTAATACCAATGGAAAAAGTATCACGGGGGGGGGGAGGCTTCTGAAGTTCCTAAAAAACGTATCACGTAGTTTGTGAATGGCCCCCAAAATGTGTAGTTCAAACAGACAAGTACGAAAAAATGAAATCAATAAAAGCAAAAAATATTTAAATAAAATAATTTTTTTTCTTTAGAGGCAACTTTATCATCTGTTCATCGGTTTTTCTATCTTTGGATTAGCTATGTTTGGTTGATAAGAAAAACTAATAAGCCTAAGTAAATGTTTCTTTTTTAATTATATTTTGAAACAGATATGAAAGTCTAAAAACAATTTCGGTTATTTCTATAATTTATTAATTAATTTTATTCAGCTATAAAATATCTTTGTTTGAATGATTTATGAACGTGATTCATTAATAATAATTATCCTCAAAATAAATTATTCTACATCGCTCTGATTTCAAGGTTTTACCAATATGATTGTTTTGTTAAACTTTTTTCGTAAAATAATTAATTGTTTATTTCATGAAACTCTACTTTGTTTTAAAAAAAAAATGTAATATTAACCCCTTCATCATTTTTTAATGTTTTAAAAATGATTGTGTTTTTAACTTATATTTATGTCTTATTCTCCAAACCATAGCACAAATATTAGTAATAATTTTTTAATAAGCTTGTAGGTTAGATCCGGCGATTATATCAATGTGTGTTGAAAATTGTTTTTGAGATTTTCTTAAAAATATAAAATAAAAATGTAAATATTTCTGAGTTTTGCTTAACAAAGTTAGTGAGATAATTGTTTCCGTTTATTGATAATATTAAATTTTTATTGTTCAGTGAAAATAAATACAAAAATAGATTAGAATTACTTTAGACTTTTCAGCAATTTATTCACTTATTTATTATTACTTTTTTAGATACGTGGGGAGGAGAGCATAATTTTGATATTTTAATTATTTGTGTACATTAAGTAAACATTTCAGTTTCTGTTTACTATATAAATATCTTTGTTTAATTATTTTTGGTATTTTAATTTTTAAATAACGCTTACATAAATTGTTTAATTTCTATGGTATCAGGGATTAATTACTAAAGAGTTATTACAAATAACCATTATGAAAATAATTTGCTTTAACAGTAAATGAATTTTATATTAACTATGATGTAAGCACATGTATTATAATTAAACTCTAATAATAAAAGATTTCACTTAGCTTTTTGTTATTACTTCTGAATAATTCATCAATCATTAATTGTTAATACTAAAGAAAATTTCTCAGAATTTTTACCAGTGAGAATAATAAATAAAACTTTATTTTATATTTATATTTTATTTAAAATATTAAAAAAATGTTCAATTGCTTTTTAAATACTACGAAAAGCTTTTAACAAGTTTAAAGAATTCAGCAGATTCATCGAAGTCTTAAAGGATTTTAATTCATTTGAGGGATTTGACAGGATCTTATAGTGTGTCCAAGCTTTAAGGGTGATTTGAGAGACTCCAAGGGATTCTGAAAAATTTAAAAGGTTTTAAGGGATTTTAGGAGATTATAAGAAGACCAAATCCGGTTCAAATTATGCAGGTAGTGCACTTTGAAGCCAAAGTAAATCACATTGTTTTTAAGACATTCTATTTCTGAAAAAAAATTCCGGTAAAAAAGAAAAAAGCAACAGAAACCTGTATTTTAATGTTTAAAAAACATTTTCCAAGAGTTATGAGCATTTTTAATTTTATTGTTGTTTACAAAAAATTAAACTTTCGACCTAATTAAGATATATAATTTTCCTTTCCTCGCCCTGGTAAGGTAAATTGTCCTCTTTAAAGATCCGCCGGAAAATTAACAAAATGTCGGCATTTTTGTAAAATTATTAAAATCCGCTTTTCTGAAAAACTTCATATTTTATTTTCTATATTTTTTTTTGATAAATTGATACCAAAATGTCTTTTGACTCGAATAGATAACAGTCAATTTTTTCTGGGAAGGTATGGATAATTTTTTTCTTACTTTTATGTATTTTAGAACAATACTTATTTTTATGTGACATAAGGAAGCTTACTTACACACTTATTAAGGGATAGTTAAGGGATTTAAGGGATTTATATAATTTCAAAAAAAGTTTAAAGAATTTATCAGAATATAAGGGATTTATATAAATTTTATTGGATTTAAAAACCTGAAGAGTTTTCTGGGCTTTCAGAGGATTTCAACCGTAATCAAGAGTTTAGAATCCATTTTAGTAGATTTTAACTGGGTTCAAATATTTCAAGGGATTTTAACCTTTTAGATTAAATTATATGATTTCAAGGGCTTTCAAGGTTGTTATCAGAGTTGTTGAGATTTCAGAGGATTTCTAAGATTTCACAATTTTTGAAGGCATTTGAAAGGTATTGCAGATCACAAGTATTTTTTTTTTAATTTCAAGGGATATTAAATTTTTTTTAAATATAGATTATTTTAAATTGTTCTTTGGAATTTAACAAGATTGCCAAATTTTTATGAGTTTAAAAAATTTTGATAGGATTCTGTAAAATTCGCAAAGGATTTTAAATAGGTATAAATGATATCAATGATTATTATAAGATTTTCAGCTATTTTAACCAATTTGTGCAGAACCTGATTATGGAATAAATAAAATAAAATAACATTTTAATAGGCTCCTAAAGATGTATAAAGTTTTCTCATGGATTTTATCCATCCTAAGGGATTCATAGGATTTCAGAAGAATTTATAAGATTTCATAATATTTTAACGAATCAAAAAATACTGTCGAATTTTCCTGATATTTTTAGAGCATTTTAAGAGTTCAGGGATTCTGAAGAGATTTTAATGGATTTCAAAGCTTTTAGGACATTTAAAGAAATTTCAAGGGATTTAAAGTGGTTATTAAAAAATGTATGGTATTTCAGAGGATTTCCAAGATTTTATAACTTTTTAAGGAATTGTGAAAGAAATTACAGATTTCAAGATGCATTACGGGATTTTATTCGATTTTTGTGCGATTACTATGGACACAAAAAAGAGGACATTTGGCATCTCCTTAGACGTTTACATCTTATAACGTCCAAGCACGAATTAATAGATAGTAATTTTCCACCTAATGAGCCTTTAACAACTTTCTTTACATTCCCAGTTCCAGACTTTGGAACTGATGGAATATCAATCAAAATGATCAAACTTGCTCTTCCTATAATCTTTGCTATTCTATTTCATATTTATAATGCTTTCCTACAGATCGGTATCTTTCCGGATATCTGGAAAAAGGCTGTTATTTGCCCAGTTCTTAAAAAATTTCTAAACCTGCTTCCCCGAAAGACTGCAGGCCAATTTCAATTTTATGAGCATTGTTGAGACCACTTGGAAAAATCGCTCATCTGCAACTATCCAAATTTCTCAAAATATCTAAGGCCATTGATCTGATGCAGTCAGGTTTTCGGGGAAAACATAGCACTCTGACAGCTTCACTTAAACTAACGTCGGATCTCAAATTAGCAATAGACAATCGGGAAATCACGATTCTCGTATGGTTTGATTTTTCGAAGGCTTTTGATATGGTTAATCATAAGTTACTCTAACAAAAGTTGAAATATCTTAAGCTCTCTCATTAAATGGTTTAACTCATAATTTGATAATCGACCTCACAGAATTATTAATAGTAGTGGTGGTCTTTCTGAATGGGGGGCAGTCAAGTGTGGGGTTCCTCAGGGCTCCATTCTGGCACCCCCTCCTCTTTAATTTGTTCACCTCTGACCTTGAAAGTGAGCTTCAACATTGCAGCTACCACAAATATGCTGACGATTTCCAAATTTACTTATCGGGACCAATGTATTCGCTAAGTAGATTACTTGTTCTAGTCCAGGAGGATATCGATCGCGTTATCCTCTGCACGGAGAAAATTAGATATTGAAAAGTACATATCAAAAACTTTGACATTTAACCATAATATATGGATAGTACGGCAAAATATCTAATATCTTCTATTCAACATAAAAGCTATTAAAGGGAAATATCTGTTTACATTGGATTGATAAAAAGTTTGATATTAGCAGTAATATCTAGGATATTAAAAAAACTAAATTTTGTTGGAGCAATGTCGTTGACGTGTTGCGTGGCGACCAAAGATTTTAGCTCCACTTCGTCTGTACCTTGAGCTTCACCTTGTGTGTTGGGGTTTTTCGGCTGTATATTGCGCTATAAGTTTTGGTGGAAAATGGATTCATTATTTTCTGATGTATAATAATTTTCTTAAGAAAATAAGGACTTAGCTACAGGCACCTTCCATATTAACCTTAAAAATTGCGTTATCCTCTCCACACGAAAATTGCACAATTATGAAAAAAGGCGAATGCTTGAAGATTCGGATATCAAAAACAGAGGACTACGATATAAAATACTTTTGTATTTTATAGAAAATGGCATGCTTTACAGGTAATTTTTGAACAATGGCAACATATTTCTTGAATATCTTAGATTCTACTCTTTAAAATCTCGGATATTGTTGGTTGAAATCTTCTTTTTAATATCTGCGGAAGCTGTACTTCAATATCTAGATTTCCCTGCAATAGTTAAATCGCTAAGATATTAACTTATAATATCCTGACAGTCTATTCTAATATCTAATTTTCTCCGTGTATCATTCCATCAACCGTGAAATTAGAAATTAGGACTATCGATCAAGTTTCAAATTAATTTTTGTAAGAAGATCCACTCTCTTCCCAGTGGAGCTAACAGAGTAGATCTTTTTTCAGGCAAAATTTAATAAATTAATGATATCTACACTGTTTGACGGTAACTATCTCCCATCACATCAAAATGATATCCGGCAGGATATGGTATGTCTGGAAAAAATCGGTTTCTTTCAAAATCCTATCTCAGTATAATTATCAAGAGAATATTACCACGAATAATTTTCATAACCAATAACAGCTGTTATTGCCGTAACTTCTAAATTGCGCAGTTTGGAGATCGCACTTTTCAACGGCAAAATCAATTTTTATGATAAAAAACAATCAAAATAATATTTACCGCATTGGTTGGTATAATATATATGAGAATAGATTATAATCTGGCACGAATATTTGAGAAATTGTTGACTTTTGTTAAAGTGTCACTTATTACTGCGTGACAGTTTTCGCACACTGACTGCTATGATGGAATTTACCCGATAGTGACTTTAGAGATGACTTTACTATTATTCCTATTATTATATTTTATAATGCGGTACTTTGTATAAAATCTCCGAAAAGTCCCTAATACTGTTAAATTATTTCTTATTTTATTGATACGACTAAATATAAATATAATTAGTAGTAGATACATCTGAATTTCCATGAATATCCAAAACTACAGAATTGAGATAGCTTGGGAACATCCTTGGCATATAAAATTGCGACATTAATGGGATATCCTCAGGATATTCTAAAATATCATTGGGACATTCCAGGGCTATCGAGATTTCCGCCCTGTACGATCCCAGTGGGCACCAAATTTTGCGACGTCTTTATGACATCTTTACTACAACTTTACGATATCCTATGTCCATGTCGTTAAGGTGTCTTTACGGCATCGTAAGGACGTCGTATGAACTGAAGACGAATTGACGATATCGTAAAGATACCGTAACCACCTGGACATAGGATGTCCTAAAATTGTCACAAAGATGTCGTAACGATATCGCAAAGACGTCGCCAAAGTACTGTGAGGGCTCTGATGATAAAACAGATTCTTTTAAATTACTCGTATCATAAATGTAACACCTGGCTTGAGATAGCGTGTATTTCTGATAAAGATTCTTCTTTCGTTCTCTCTAATAAATAACTTAATGGAAAAGCATCCGACCGACACTCGGAAATTCCTTGCTTTAATTCTCAGTGGAGCGAAGAGAGTAGAACTTTTATCACAAACAATTTAATTTTAGAATTAGCTTTTGATCGAATCCATTTCAAATCAGGAAGGTTTTATACTTCAAGTAGCAGAATCTCTCAGCGACAAAATACTTTGATTTTCAGAAGAAATTAGACAACGAGTAGTTTCCGCTTTGAGAAAAAACTGTTCTTTCGAAGTTGCGGGTATTTAAATGTCGACGTCTATTTAAAAAAAAAATTCATTTAAACTTGTATAGTTGTTGGTCTCGTTCAGATATTCTTATTTTGTAGTGTAGATACCGATTTAAATGGATTCAATCTTCTGAATTTGAATTCGTACTGAAAATTCCTATATAGGAACGTATACATACATAGGATCGTTAGGATCTTACTTAGATCACATCGTCAATACCAAAATTTTCTAACATGCACTTCCTTTATTTACTGCCTACATATTTACTTATTCAACTGTGTAAACAATTTATTAAAGATTAATTGAAAGGCCACACTGCATACGGGCGTCAGTGCCAAATTTTCGAAAATCGGTTTATTAGCTTAAACTTCTTGTTTTCCCCCACCTCTTGTCCCTGTAGAAGATTTTGGTCCTGCTCAACCCGAAAGTAGGTCTAGGGAAAAAAATCTGTGCACGCGGGCGTAAGTAACACGATGCTTGCAGGCATAAGTGCCATGTTTCATAGTGTGGTATAACCGCGGCGTCATTGATTTTCGGAGCACGTGTAGATTCTGTTTTTTTGAAGTTTTTCCGTCAAAAATTATCAATTCGTGGAAAGAAATAGTTGCTGCAAAAATTACTTTGTATGTATCAAAATTGAAGCTTTCTGGTGCGTGCCGATCTTTGACCAGGGCTTTCTCGCACATGGTTGTCATTTTTAAAGCGCTTTTTCGCGATTCAATAGAGCTAACTGATACCTCAAAAGTGCTTTTTTGTGTTTACCTCAAATTAAAAAATTAGACAGTTACGTAACTTTTTGTTTCAAAATTCAAGCTTTCTGGTGCGCGCTGACTTCGACCAGGGCTTTCTCGCACATTGTTATCTTTTTCAAAGCGCTCTTTTTGCGATTCAATAGAGCTAACAAAATAGATCAAAAGTGCAATCTTGTTTTTCTCTTAAATTAAACAAGTAAACAGTTACGCAACTTTTTATGTGTCAAATTTGGAGCTTTTTGGTGCTCGTCGACCTTTGACCAGGGCTTTCTCGCACATTTTTATCTTTTTTAAAGGGCTCTTTTTTCGATCCAATAGAGTTAACCAATAGGTCAAAAGTACGTTCTTGTTTTTTTTAAATTGAAAACTAAAATAGTTACACAATTTTTCACTTATAATAATCAGAGTTTATGGGGATACGATGTTCCTTTGACAAATGTTTTCTCGGAGAAGGATACTTCTTTCAAGATCTTCGTTTCATGGATCGAAACGTTTTTGCATTTTTTTGTTTAAGATTATCTGCGTGAAAGTTAGATAGTTTTTTAGTTTTCCTGTAATATTCGGGTTTTAGCACTTACGCGCGTATGCAGTGTGCCCTTTCAATTTTACATTTGGATGGAAAGACGATAAAAAATAGGATTTTTTTCTATATTTGGTTAAATCCGTCGCTCATCATGAAGTAATTAAATTATATACACATTCCTGCAATAATTAATGTTCCTTCAAACAATCTCTTTAAATTGATCTGCAACATGTCATTTTGTAAAAGTTACATTCAATTTTGTCGTTCTGAATTTCTTTCATAAATTTAACTCTTTAAATCACCCACACTTGACTAAGTTTACAATACGAATGTAATTTCTTAAATCTTATTTCCATAAATACATACAATTATTATTTAATAAATTATTTAAACAATCCAATTAGGGCCTAAAAAAATGTTGCTCTTAGCAATGACACACTGTCGAATTAATTACTCAAGAAGGCAAATTTTAAGCAATTCCATATTTCAGAGCAAAACAGTTCAAGCAAAAAAAAACACTATTTAAACAAATACCAATTTGGTACAGAATAAGGCAGAGATATCTGAATGTCTTAGATATTCAATAAGAAGCAACAAAGTTAATCGAATTTTAACAAATTAGAGTTTTCTACCTCTGTTTGAGAAAAAGATACAAGCAAATTATAATTAATTGTTCAAACAGTTGTTAAATCTTTGAAACAAATAACAGTCTTTTTAATGATTAATTGTCCAAATGATCCTTAAAAAATAATACAAATAATTTATGTCCTCATATGTATAAATTTTCCGAGCCTCAAAAATTGGGTGGGTATTAGCATGACCTCTATTCGAAAGTAAATTTTTCGTACTACCCTAATGTAGAGATTCCAGTTTGAATATGAATACAAAAAATGACCTCGCAGAACCTTGAAGATTTCGCGTAAGATCTATACATATAATGATATGAGCATGGAATATATTCCGAGTTATCATCGCTAATATATCTCATGAAACTGAGTGCTCTTAGTGATCGAGAATTCTTGAGGATGTGATATCACGCTGTATCAAAAATTCGAACTCGCTGCGAACGTGCTCAGTTCGATGAACAGATCCGTGCGGAAATGATATAGGCTTTGAATATCGCCTTTTCCGGGTGCGGCGAGTACAATTTGCATTGGATAATACACGGGGAATTTTCAAGTAGGAAGTGAAATGTATATTTAGAGCTTGTAATGCTAAGCAATATAAAAAAGTATTCATTCTTTTCAGTAAAAAATACCAAAGTTAATAATGAGATGTGTTCAAATAACATTATACCTTAATAAAACACACAACATAAAATAGAAACTGAACTGGGAAAAATGTACTGAGTCAAATAATTCTGATTTGACTGACGGATTCGGATTCCAGAAAAAAAATTATTCATATCTGTCGACTGGCAGTTGTTCTTTTTATCCAAAGTCGTCGATTCGTCATGACCAACAGAATGTATCTAAAAGAAGGAATATTTCCGAAATGTTTGAATTTCAGGGCAGAGAAAAATTCTAAATTTTCTATAATCAGCTATATAATCTGTGTGGCTCTGCAAATAATTTGTTTTACTCCAAAAGCGTTTGTTTAGATTTAATAATTTCCGATTTCAACTTCTGAAAGTTTTACAAATTCCTGAGGTCAATAGAAAATATTGAAAAAATGTTCAATTTTCAACAAAGTACATCATTTTCAACCAGTAGTTGAATTTCTAACCATAAAGATTGATTCTCAACGAAAAATGGAATAGTTGAGATCTCAATAAAAAAGATTTTATTTTATCTACTATATAACATTCAAACTTGTGCCGTTGAGGATCGATACCGTCTACACCGTTGCATAAATCGACTTGAAAATTTATACGCGTGTAGATTAGGCACTGAAGATGGTTCCTGCCGCAACCCGAATCGCTAAGTGATAACGGATGATGTTTATGCTAAACCACAGTGTTTGAAAAATCTTCACCAAATTTGACAGACATTTTCTTTGGGCTCCCAAACAGGTCGTAAGAGTATGAGGGCCTAAGAAGGAGTGGGACAGGGAGGGGGGACGATGTTTGTGACCAATCGGCATACAATTTGGTGTGGGGGCACAGATGCAGATTTTGACCATTTGGTATAAGATTTTTGACCTTTATTCTTTGGGCTACAGGGCAGGTTTTAAGAGTATTGGGAAGAATATGGAGTGGGGGCAGTATTTAAAATATATAAAATCAAGTGGCCTAAAACGTATGATTCTTATGAAAATCTATAGTTTTTGACAATTCGCACCAAATTTTGCACACATATTCTTTGGCCTACCTCGCAGATAGTAAGAGTAGTGGTGGGTATAGGAGGGGTGAAGATTGGAGGGGGAGGCTCAGTCGCAGTTTTTGAGTGATCAGCATCAAATTTGTCACACATATTCTTGGGGACCCCGGACAGGTCGTGAAGGTATTGGCGAATGTGTAGGGGGGGAGGCACTGATTTTAAAATACATCAAATCAACTGGCTTAAAACGTTAAGATATTGATGAAAATCCAGTTTTTAACAATCGGCACCAAATGTTACCCACACATTCTTTGGGTTCCTAGGCAGGTCGTAAGAGAAGAGGGGAGTCATACCAAGGAGTGGGACAGATGGGTTGGGCCAAGTCGCAGTTTTTGTCAAATTGGCATCAAATTTTTCACGCATATTTTTTGGGCTCATGGACAGGTTGCTAGAGTATTGGGCGGAAGATGGAGTGGTGGTGGGCACAGTTTTTGAAACATATAACATCAAGTGGCCTAAAACATATAATGCTTATGAAAATCAAGTACTTGACAATTGGCACCAAATTTAGCACAAATATTCTGTGGGCTTCCCGGCAGGTCGTATGGGTATTGGGAGCGGGGTATAGGAGAGGGAAGATTGGAGGAGGGGGCACAATTCCAGTTTTTGAGGAATCGGCAATAAATTTTTTACACCTAATTTGGGGTCCCGGACAGGTCGTTAGAGTGTTGGGGTGGAAGATGGAATAGGGGGGGGGGGGGAGGTTTTGAAAAATACAGTATAAAAATCAAAATTGTGAAGTTTTCTCACACTTTAAATTTGAA
>JAWWLR010000034.1:23950785-23961184 GCA_035041075.1 Acraspis erinacei | reverse complement strand
TCATAACTTACAAAACTCTATTCGCCTCTTAGATGAAATACGCTGACATAGTGAGATAGATAGAGTAATTTTATTTATTTTTCTTATCAAATCGTTATACGGCGATCCTTGCCAAGCCGGACTATATCCAAGCTTCTGAAAATATCTCTAGCGATAAAGGCAGTCCCGCTGGAGAAATAAAAAAAACGTGGAGAGTTGGCAACGAATTTCTCGTCGGCTTTGGACAGAAGCAGCAAATAAGCACCAGAGAAGAGGAAATAAGCGAGGCGAAGAAAAAAAGTATTTATAAAAAAAGCTGTGGCACGCCTAACAAACCTCTATTATTGTCCAAAAAGTACTGAAAGAGGCTGATAAAGGGGGCAGGAAAATAGGTAGGGTGGATAAGGGAGTCAGTCATGACTATTCTTGCGGGTTAATTAAAACCACTCTTCCGAAAGCTGAGGGACTTCCTTTTCCGCCACCAATTCAGCCCGACCATTCTCTCTCCAAAACGATTCCTAGAAATTTAGTTTCGAAGCTTTAAATTTTCTAAATGTGCCCTTATATTCACCTCGCCTCATTTACGTTCTTTTTCTACAAATCAGCGAGCAAAGTGCGTGAAATTGGGCGGAATAGTTGAAAAATACTTTTTGTAATCAGGATCGTCACATTCATCACCAGAAAACTCACGGTCTTTGAAATTGAAAAGTTTAAACTATTAAAGCTTATAGCGGGATACACTATTCCAGGGAGGGAACCTAGGGATTTGAACTGCTAAGATAAAGAAAGTTGAAGTTAATTAGGAAATTCCATTTTTGGTTATTAAATTTATTCACTTGCTCTTTTAAAAACCAAGGTTAAGAATAATCCTCCTTCTCACGAGTGGTTGGATTATTACCCACTCACAAAGTCAGGTATAAATATTACAGTTATGCGTTTACTAATTATTATTATGATACGTTAGGCGAAACAAGTTCGCGGGACAAGGATTGGGACGAACTGAAGCGGTGGTTAGTCGGTCGGCTGTTTCCACGTTAACGGATGTAACTTCTGTTACAAGCTACAAATTTTTTTAACTTTTTTAACTGAGGTAGTCAAAACTAAACGGCAAATTGAAGCAGGCAAAACTGAATTCTTCTGAATTTTATTGTTTCCAAATTAAAGTTTAGAAAAATTTGCATTTAAAACCTTTAAACTCAATAGATTAATAATGAACAAGTTTTACAGTGAAAACTTTTTAAACTTAATAGGTTTAATTCTAAGGTCTTCAAAAATAAATTTATCTTAAAGTAAGACATTTAAAATGATAAAGTATATATTACACAAACTTGTATTATACAAATTAAATGTTGCCATTTTTATCATCCGAAATAATACAGATTTTTTTATTTCTTCTTGTTTGAAAAAATAAATATATATTTCTAAGATTTTCAGTCGAAATATATCTCATTTTCAACATAATAGATCTATTTTTAACCAAAATAGATGAATTTTTAACCCAAAGATAAATTTTTGACAAACAGGTTGTTTTTAGCAAGTTAAAAAGTTAAATCATGTATTTCGCATCAAGTTATATGTGTTATATATTAAAACGAAAAACTTGCACACGCAATTGCTTTTGTTCCACATTTGCATTTTAATTCTGATCATTCCGCCTCAAAAACTGAATTACTAAATGTGGTGCACATGTACTAAAGTTCAAAGAGCTAAAGTGATCTATCCTGCGAAATATTTGCATTTCAAACAATTAATTTGAGAACTAATTATTCTGCATTATTATACTTACACGTGATAAAATTTCAGAAATTCTTCATCCCAGATGTTCCCAACTGAACAGTTTAGAATTTAAATGTCCATAAATATAAAATTAGCTATCAAAAATGCATTGAAATTGAAAATGGTTTTAAAATCAAACATGTCCATTGAAGATAATTTAGAATTACAATAATAGAATAACGCAGAAAGCGTTTAATATAAAAACAAATTACAATAAAAGGGTTAAATATTGAATAAATTTAGAAATAAACGTTTATACATAATTTTGTCGCTTCAAATTAATGCTTTAGATCTCGATTGGAACCTTTATAGAAATTGAAGGAGCCTTCATTTACACCTCTGGAAAGGTGATCAGGGCGGCCTTGTTTATACATGGAATGTCTATTGCAGTCGTGTAATGGGACTGTCACATGTTGGCCAACAGGAACCTTACAACTACTAAGGGTGATCCCACTTTATGTGGAACCGTTGACTCGGAATGTCCACAGGGAGGCACTTTATCGCCCCTACTGTGGAGCTTGGTAGTGGATGAACTGTTTATTTTAAGCACGAGTTAGTGCTACTACGTTATACTCCCGTCCAAACAAGAAAATTAGTAACTACATTGTGGATGAATCCCCTGTTAACCTAACTGAAATTGAAATGGTAGGGGACTCATCTAATATGTAGTTACGACTTTTCCTGTTATCATGCGTGGCGAGCCATAGGGAAAAACTGGGACTCATAACCGGATACACTTCTGTGGATCTATGCAGCCATCTTGCGCCTTAGGTTAATCTATGCTGTGGTGGTCTGGTGGAGCAAGGTCCAACAGTCACTGGTGTCTCAAACTCGATACCCACGATGACATTGGGGGCACTAAGAGGTTCGGAGCTCCTCTATTTCACTATTAAGGCCGTGATTGCGAAATAGGGCTGGATACTAAACATACTAAACGACAGAAGGATCTCGACAGCAGTTTGGATCCCAATCGACATTGCGAGGAGGCCGACTCTGAGCATGGTCAGGGAGAAAATACCTACTCGCTACCTATTTGACAAGAAGTATCGAGTTAGCCTATCCACAAAGAAGGAATGGGTTAATGGCCAGGTATACCTGTCCAGTGTTAGAGACAACTGGTTTGCAGATAGCTCCAGCAAGAAGGAGGCACTGAATGAGCTAGCGACAGAAAACTGAGGTTAGCCACTGAAGAAATTAGCAGTTGGCTGACGAAGGAACTACTCAAGCTCCGGAGGAACGAAGTGAAAGTCCTAAAAGAAATGTATTTTGGATATGAAAACCTCGGGTGTCACATACATAAGATAGGGCTTTCAGAAAGGCCCCTCTGTAATATGTTTGAAAGGGATGATGAGACAGCTACTCATATTCTTTGACACTTCCCGAAATTGCAAGAAAAGGTCCAATACTCACTGGCAGTAACTGAATCAGTGAGACAGAAATATCAGCCAACAGCGCAGCTGGGGTCCTCTCCCTATCAGGAGGGCTTTCGGGTCTCGCTTAGGCTTACGCGGGGACGTATTGGAATCAGCCAAGAGTCAGGAGCAAGAAATTGAACAATTCATATATGAAACCTTCACTAATATAAAATTTCAGGCCATGCGATCCATGTATTGCAAACATTTTTGTCATCTAGAATACTTTTTAAGGTTTTATGTATTCAGTCTCAAATTTCAAATTCAGAGATGACATAAATGGCGAATTTTGACAAATCATTCCCGATATTGAAAACTCTTACAATTTATATCGAGAGTATATTCCTACCCAGTGGGCACGAACGTCCCAAGACGTTTTTAGAACCTCCTGAAGACGGCCAAAGTCGGCCAAATAACTTTGTAAAAACATACAATGTTCCAAAGACGTTTTTAGGATGTTTTCGGAACATTGAACGTTGCTTGAACGTTTTTTGGCCTGACTTAGATCGTTTTTTTGACGTTCTAGAAACGTATTTTAAACCTTAAACCCTAAAAACTTCTTTTGGACGTTCTAAAAATGTTGTTAAATTTCGTGTTCACTGGTTAATGATTTCCTATTTGAGAGTATGTAGCTGCTGACTGCCCACTAAAACCTCAACTGTACCTCATTTGGATAGTTTCGGCCGCCAACGCTGCCTATTCAAAAAGCCCTTCGTGGAACAATATGCAATTTAAATTATCATAAATTTTTCTAATTTTATTTTTAAATTATTTATAATTATTGTTTTTATATTTTTCTCCGGTGAACCCGGTTGTTCATCATAGTCACGGACTAAGTCAATTGACTGATGAGATGAGCATGTTATAAATTAATTTAATTCGATGTTTGAAATCTCTTGCAATTATGTTGTGGGTACAACATTGCGAGCATGGTGCAGTTTGGAGTTCTTCTTTTACCGGTGTTATATTTAAACAGCGGCCGCGCGAGAGTCGGAGGTGACAACGGTCACCTCTGGACGCTTTCTTAGAGCTACCGACTTATAATTTCTTTATAAGATAATTTTATAAGAATACTAATAATAGTTATATTATTAAAATTAATTAATTAATCATTAAATTATTATTATGGCTCCATCTTCTGGCCGCTCTTGATCGTCAGTACGTGCAAATAGGCGAGTCTAATCATGACAGGGAGGTATCACTGCCGGTTCGCCATGAACGGTGCAGTCAGGCACCGATTACTGACTGACTATAGACGGCACAAACTACTTCGTTTATACAGTAACGCGACGAGGCAGTGGTCCCACGCCGGTATGGTCGGGCATTGGTGCTTCTACAGTGCTTCTACAGATGGAGATCGACTGAGTGATTATATAGATTGCGAATATTGTATCAATGAGGGATAGACTCGTGGTATCGAGTTTTCGTTTGGAACAGTTCTTCAACGACTGTTAGAATAGGGCAGGATAGGATTTGATAGATCGACTTCTGCTCATGATAGATTGATACATTCTGGTCTATCAGACGCATCAAGTCGATTGATCAAAAATCTTTTTGCGCTCTGTCACTCTAATTTCACAGAGCTCAAAACTAGCTTCCTGCGAGGCAGGAAGCAGCAGTGCCACCGAAGTGGCGGTATCCCAGATGGATACAGAAGATAACTTCTCCATCGTCACGTCAAAAAGTAAAAAGCGAAAGCTTGCCAAATCGTCCGATAATGTTTCGGACAGCGCCAGCCGTGGCCGATCGTCAGCCACCTCAATCCAACGTAGCAGTAGGACGTCGAGAACGTCAATCGTTAGTATGGACCCATCAAATTTAAAAGCAGTCCCTAACTTACCGAACAAGACTAAAGCGCCGGGAAAAATACCCCCAATTAACGTTATTGTAGACGAGGGTAACCACCCCTACACAGTTCTACACAAACTATTAAAAGATTCTACCGAATTCAAACCAATTGTATACAATCTCGGGTCAGATATATATTCTATTCGAGTTTCCTATCTCGAAGAATATAGAAAAATTATCACTAACCTAGAGCAGCAAGGCTTTCAATATTACCTATACAAAAACATAGAATCTCCTCCCATTAAACTAGTGTTTAGAAATATCCCCGTCGCGCTCCCGGAAGACTCTGTTCTCGCCGAACTTGTAGGGGAAGGGTTCAAAATCACGTCAGTTGCCCGAATGAGGAGCCGACGAACTAAAAAAGCCTTACCAATGCTTCTGGTAACGGTGCCGAATACTCCTCAAGCAAAAGATCTCCTCAATCTAGAGTCTATTGCTTTCTTAAAAATAAAAGTCGAGCCCTATGTGAAACCTAAGGAAACCTCTCAGTGCTTTAAGTGCCAAAGGTTCCACCATGTCTCTGACGTGTGTCACGCCGCTCCACGCTGTGTGAAGTGCGGTGGCATGCATCAGAGCTCTACATGCAAAAAAGATCCTGAATCGCCGGCTACTTGCGCCAACTGTGCTGGAAACCATCCCGCTAATTACAGAGGCTGTTCTCCTTTTAAAAAAGTTTTCAGGAAACCCATAACTAATAAATCAAAAACTAATAATACGCCTATAAAAACGGTACCTATTAAAGCACCTGCTCAGAACGCCAAAAAATATAATGATAGACATGAATACACCCCAAAAGTCAGTGACCAGCCACATAAAAAATTAACGCTTTACAGCACTGTAGTCGCCTCTACCTCAGAAGCACGTACGATCAAACCTCGAACTATTCAAACACCGAAAACTCCGAAAATTACTAGCACTCGTGCTAACGCACCTATCGCCAAGAAAACTCCAGGTCAAGAAAATAAAATTACGCAACTATTGTCCCCATTAAAAATACTGACTCTCAGGATATCAAAATAAACCTCGTAAATCTACTAAAAAGAGCTACAACCTTAACCAATGATATCATAAGGGGGAAAATTAACATTACCGAAGCTATAAATTCAACCGCCGAAATCATAAGTAATATACTCTCAATTGCTATCGAAAATGGCCATCTTCAATAACAATACTCTAAAAATTATCTTTTGGAATGCTCAGGGTATCCTTTGAAAAAGGCACGAACTAGCCACATACCTCCATACGAACAAAATCACCATTTGCTTGCTCAGCGAAACTTTACTTCCCGAATCCTTAAACATTAATTTAGTCCGTGGCTACAAATTATACCGAAATAACACTAATAGAGGTACCACAATCCTAATCCAAGAAAATATTGACCACCATGTGCCATCGTCTCGCTCTACCAGACTCCCTCTCCCGAATTTACAAAAAATGACTACAGACAAATATTTAAACTAGCCCCCTCGGTAATCGCTGCAGGGGAGCTGAATGCTAAACACCTAGCTTGGAATAGCAGAACAACAAAGAAAATTGGAAAACAATTATATGAATTTATAAACGAAAAACATCTGTGTATCTCTGCACCAGACTCGTATACATTTTCCCCTCACAACGCCAAACATAAACCTGATCTTATTGACCTTTCAATTACCAAAAATAATTTTTACAACCACGTAACTCTCACCATTGATGAATTAGACTCAGACCATCGACCAGTTCTCTTGAGCCTTTACACTAACTGTGAAAAGGCCCCGATCAGACCTTGCTAGAACTTCGCAAAAGCAAACTGGGAAACATTCAATTCCACTCTAGAAACAGAAGTTAATTTTTATCCCGCGCTAACAAACTCTACACACATTGACGAAGCCATAACTAATCCCTCTGTATACTGTGATCAATATGATCCACCTCTCAGCCCTGAGATTGAAGACCATATCGATACCCGTAATAAATTCTGCCAAACCCATCGAAAAAGTAAAAGCTGCATTCTTAAAAACACAATCAATCACCTGCGTAAAACAATAGCAATTAAAGTTCAGAATCACAGATGTAAAAATTGGAATACAGAAGTCGGTAAACTTAACATTAAAGATAACTCTATATATCGTATGATTAAAGCCCTAACGAAGCCGCGAACCAATATTCCGCCTCTTAAAAAGCCGGATCAAACATTTGCACTTTCTCCAACCGACAAAGCAAAGCTCTTAGCCTCAAATTATGCAACTATCCCAAGCACGGATAAATTCAAGAAAATAACCTATAAGGAATTAACAAAACACATTAAAAATACTAAAAATAGGAAAGTACCCGGCCCTGATTCAATTTCAAATTTAGTCCTAAAAAAGCTCCCTATCTCGTGCCTAACTCTCCTTGCACTCATCTTCAATGCCTGTATTCAACTAAGCTACTTTCTTGAAACTTGGAAAATGGATCATATTCTAGTTGTCCAGCAAAAAAGGTAAGGATCCATATCATCCAACCGGTTACAAAACAATTAGTCTATTTAATACTATGAGCAAAATATTTAAAAAAAAGAATACTCACTCGCGTAAACTAGCCCCTCGAGGAAAAAAGCATCCTTGAATCACAACAATATGGTTTTAGAAAAGGTCACCCTACCCAGCACATGATGCTTAAACTCAGCGAAACCATTAGTTTAAATTGTATACGAAGAACACATACTGGAGTTGTTTCACTGGATGTAAAAAAGTTTTGATAGTGTCTGGCATTTAGGACTGATCAGAAAATTAATAAATTACAATTTCCCAAGAGTACTCATCCTCTTTACAAACTCTTATCTTTCTAAGCAAAAATTCTTAGTCAAAATAGGCCAGACACTTTCAAAAGAGAAACCCGTCCAAGCGGGTGTGCCCAAGGCAGCATCTTAGGTCCGGTATTCTTTATTATCTGCGTGAACGATATCCCTGAGGTCGCTGAATTTACAATTGGATTATATGCAGACGACCGCACTATTCACTTCCTCTTTGATAGTCCCGAAAATCTTAAAATTACTTAACCAACAATGAAACAATTAATGAACCAATAGAATGGAAAAATTCCGTAAAATATCTAGGGGTAAACTTCATAAGCATCTTAATTGGAAGCAGCATATCCATGAAACTAACGGGAAAGCTCTCGGGGTTATGGCGCGTTTAAGCCCTATTATTAATACACACTCGAGTCTGAAACTTGAATATAGAATCCTAGTTTACAAAATGTTTATCCGACCAGTCATAACCTACGCCTGTACAATTTGGGGCGGTGCGTCAAAAAGTAACATCAATCAGATCGAGAATATACCAAATATATTCCTTAGACGCATTACAAAAATACCTACATATACTAAGAACTCTTTCCTTCACACAGAATTTCAATTACTTTATATTTCAGAGTATATCAAAGAAACCGCCACTGAATTCTATGAATCAGCATCACCGTCATATTTTAAACATAGCTCCTCTCTCGCGAAATATGATTTTCATCCGCTTCGAAATCACTTGATGCTAAAAGACGTCCTCATGAAAGAAGTCTAAGAACGACTTTCATTTTTCGACCCCTCTACACCAGCCCATTCTTCTTCTTTACTTTTCTTTCATAAAATAAATGATCATATTTTCTGTATTTTTTCCCGTATACGGGCTTTTCCCCACATATAATAAACGAAACTCTTAAATCAAGTCATGTCAAATTTCTCTCAGACTGTGTAAAAATGCCCAACCGGGTAACTTACTGCATTGGATCTCACTACAGGGGTTGATGTTTGGGGCCCCCTCATCCCCTTTTTTTATTCAATTCATTTGATCATTTGAAATGAAGAAATAATTGCTGGACTTACTCGATAAAGGTGATAGTCAGCGGAAAATTGCTGAAGCTTTAGCTGTAGCGAAATCAACTGTTGGGAACATAAGTAAAAACAGGATCGAGATTCTCAGAGCCTGGAATGAAAACTGCTGCAGCGAAAAGAAACGAAAATTACGTAAAACTGAAAATGAAGAGCTCAACAACTTGGTTTTTGAGTTTTTCTGTAATTGTCGTTCGATCGATAGTCCAATCAGTGGACCTATGCTTCAGTCAAAAGCTATAGAAATAACAGAAAAGCTTGTGATAGAAATATTTCAAGCCAGCAGCGGTTGGCTGGAAACTTTCCAAAGAAGACACAAAATTAATTTTTGGATTCTCTGTGGCGAATCAGCAGCAGCGGATTTAGAAGTAGCAGCAGAATGGAAGGCAAAATTGCTGTATTCATTTAAGGAATGCGCTCCTGAATATCAATTCAACGCTGATGAATTCCTATTACTTTATCGACAGATGCCAAGAAAAAGCTTGGTGGTCAAAGGAAAAATACGCGCAGGTGGAAAGCTTGTAAAAGAAAGGTTACCTGTACTTGCCTGCTGCAGTTCTACTGGAGAAAACATGGAAAACAGACATAAGGAGCCCAACGTAGTGTAACCGAAAATGAGCAAATTTTTATCGTATAAGCATAGTTACAATACTTCTCGGTCCCGTGTTTGGCGCTAATGTGGTAAGGGGATAAAATGGTAGCTCCTTATGTTGACATTGAAAAATTTTATAATACATATTGACGATTGTAATATTTGATTTAAATAGATCAATTATTATTGCTATAAAAAATATTTTAACAATTTGGTTCATCGAGAAACATAATTATTTGATGTATGTTCAATCATAGTGATCCTGCATTTTTTATATTCCAATAATCTTGGTATGATTCAAAGAAATTCATTCAACGATACACAAATTTTCTATTCCTCTTTGAGCTGTGATGTTATATTTACACGAACTATGACGGCGGCCATCTAAACCCGTGCCACAGTAGCGGCGAACTTGAGAAGATCTAGCATTTCGATGCGTTCTTGTACATCCGACAGAAAAATGCTCGTTTTTGGTGAAATCAATATACAGGACTTTGTGCTCCTTATGTATATTCTCTATGGGAGAAAAAATTGAAGCCATTGGTCATCTGGCTAAAGTTTGATGCCAGCCGTGAACTAATCCACTGGTGGGACTCCTGCGCTTTTTGCTGCCAAGCATATTTTACCTAGATGCGGCAATTGCCTTCGCCATCGCTATAGCAATGTTTGCTATAGCTCAGTCGGTTGGCTGGCTCTGTATGCAAAAAATGTTTAGAACATTAAATTACCTAATTATACCTATTATTATTATTTTTAAATTGATTAATTGCCCTTTTTTGGACATTTTCAAAAAATTCCCGATTAACCGATTTCAAATTTCTTCTTATTTTTTTTTTGGATATCAACCTACAACATTTTTTCGCTCAGCTCAAGCGTTTCGACTAATTTGATCATTTTCAATCCGCCCTAATATATGTATAATGTATACATACATACATATATATATAT
>JAWWLR010000034.1:23915438-23926227 GCA_035041075.1 Acraspis erinacei | reverse complement strand
CTGGGCACGCTGCCATTTACTTTACCTTGATACACTCGTTTCGTTAGTCGTTCATCTTTCATTCTCTCAACATGCCCTAACCATCTTAACCGATCATTTTGTAAAATTACTTCATACAAATTGTAAAAATTTAACCAATTTGGCCGTCTTCCTGGATCTGTTATTTGGATTCGTAACTTTTGACATAAAACTTTAAAAGAGCGATCACCCTCTGCTACCAAGTTTTATATAAGTGCAACGAAAAAAACAATTTTTACCACTTTTATTGGATTCTGTCCTGTTTTTCGATAAACTTCAGTTGAAGTTTCGGGGTCATCTAGAAATTACGTAAAACGTTTTTATATAATTTTCAATCCCTCCTCTCCCCATGTAGAATACTATAAGGTTTGCCTTGAACTACCTCTCGCCCACACAATTTTAGCAAGATTTTATAAATTCAGGGCATTAAAATACATATAAATTCTGTTAATTAACTAAGCGTGGAACCTTATTAAAATTATATTTAGAAAATCAATTCTGTTAATAAAAAGTAAGTCTTAAAAACACATAATTTTTTTAATTTTATGGTAGAGAATTTTGTTTATAAATAATTCATTTTGGTTAAAAATTCAACTGTGTTGTTGAAAATTCATCTTGTAACTCTTGGCTTTAGCAATTAAACATTATATTGGAAATTCACTTTTTTTGAAAAATCTTTCTTTGTTGAAAATTCAACTCTTTCGCAGATAATTCTTCGTTTTTATTTAAAAATTAATCATTTTTTCTTGAGAAATTCATTATTTTGTTGAAAATTAATAGTTTGTTGTTAGACTCAACTGTTCTTGATTGAAAATTGAACTAATTTCCTGCAAGTTTTTTGAACTGACAATTATTTTTCAACTTAAAATTTGCCTTTTTGAATTTCAACGTCATTTATTTTGTTAAATATTCGTCTTTCTTTCTAGGAGATTAATCTTCATGCATGAAAATTGATGTTTTTTAATGAACAAAAGTTTATTTATGTAAATATTTATCGAGTTTGTTAAAACTGCATTACTAAAAGTCTTTGAAGTAAATTTAAAAACAAATATGTTTTTAAAGTTATTGATCTTTTATGATACCTGAAAGAAAAACTTTTATTCTTCAGGGAAAATGAAAAACTGGTATAAGAAAAGTCCGGGAAACGCAGGGAATTTCAAAATTGGTATTCTGTAGCAATCCTGTTACATGATTCAGCTTAGTAATATATCAAATCTGATTATAAAGACCAATCTTTTTAAATTAAACATTTAATTTCATTTAGACGCATATATTTATGTAAACAATACTTTTTATTTGATGGCTGCTTACATCTGGCGTCTATCATGTGCACCAGACGTGCATTATGAATACTGAGCGAGCACTTATATTTTTACGACTTCTTCACAGAAGAACGTTAATAAATGCTCTATGAAGGTGTTCAATGAAGAAGGAAGGAAAAATGCAGGAGATGATGAAAAGTGCCGTATCAGATTCAACTTTTATATTCGGTTTCCGACTCATCGGATCTGCATAAACGACGAAATGGTGAAATGCAATATGAAACTTAAACTTCTGTCTGCGTTTCGTTTTATGTTTGTTCATCGTACGTAGAAAAACGATAACTTTTCTATAGACTTAAAGGTAGACGGCCATCAAAGGTAATAAGAGAAAAATCGTATATATGCCAAAAGAATTTAAAGACAAAGGGGCCGTTCTAAAACTACGTCCAGCTATTTTGAAAACTTTTTCCACTCTTCCCGTTCTTCGCCACAGATCATCATAGAAAGCTTGAACCACCCAGTTTAATGTCACTAATACATAGATAGAACAGAAATAGAAAGACCGAGCGCGTAGCGCGAGGTGAATGCATTATCGAGCGCGAAGTGCGAGATAAGTATATTATCGAGCGCAGCGTAAGAATGAACAGTCGTGCGCCGTAGGCGCGCCCATGCGTGCGAGCGAAGCGAACAACGCGCATAGTACGCGCGCGTAACAAAAACTGGCCTATTATTCGTAGAGCCCATCGATATATCAAATTTTCTTTTGAAATGTAATTTGGTGGAAAAAGCTATATTTTATATTCTAAACAGTGGAGTTCCACAATCAGATAATATTTTGCTGATGTCAATTATTAATGCATCTCATTTCAAAAAATATTCGGCTTTATAATTTGAAACCGGATTTGGCGAATAATTTGACTGAAATATTAATGTAATGTGGTGGAAACGTTTGATGGTATTTGTGCATAATTTAAAAATTAAATTATTTGAGTCTGGGCATATATGTTGAATAAAATAAAAAGAAGTTGCGAGATGGTCAGGCGATCGATTTGTGGATTGTTTAACAGGCTAAGAGAAGTACCCACTACAAAATGCACTATTGGCGCATTGAAAGCTCAGTTCCAGAGGGCTTATTGGTTCGAACCAAAATAGATTCTAGATTGCCTGATTTTATTGATACAAAACTTATCTATCGAATAATCAAAGAGACTGATGTGGTGATTTTCACTGACGTTTATATCTCTCTTTTACGTTTATCTCTTTTATATTTAGCTTTTAACGTTTTAGAGTCTATAATTAACAAATAGAAGTCGGTGAAAGCACATAGAAAAATTTCCAGAGGTACCGGCACAGGGATCGAACCCCGGACTTCTAACATTCCAAACGAACTAACCCCCTGAGATACCGAGACTCCGACGATTATTATTCTTGTCAGAAAATTCTCTCTCTGACTTTTTTTTCAATATAGCTTCAAACTTATTCAGTATATTTGCCAAAATAATTTAAATACAGTAAGGGGCCGTTCTAAAACTACGTCACGCTATTTTGAACACTTTTTCCACTCTTCCCGTGCTTCAACACAGATCATCGCAGAAAGCTTGAACCACCCAATTTAATGTCACAAATTTGTGACAATTTATGTTCTATCTATGTATTTATACATATATTTATGTTTATTTATGTTTATTTATGTTTATTTATTTATATGCATTCTTATTATGCATCATTGAGCGCGAAGCGCGAGACAAACATATGGTTGAGCGCGCAGCGTGAGAACGAACTTGGCCTCAATAGGTTTCACGGTAAATCGGGGTGGTTCGAACGGTTGTGCTTCTTCTTTTTGCTTGTGGCATATCAGGTATCGTATCTCAGGTTACGGTGAATCGCGGTCCTAGTGTAGTATCAGATTTCAGGGTAGCTGTAGGTAAGGGGAAAATTAACAATCTGGCACTTTAAATGACTGTCAAGGATAATGAACTGTACATTTTTTTATTTAAGTTTTATTATTTCGTTCATTAAATATTATGGAATAAAAAATGTACAAGATTAAGATTAAATCGGTTTGTCTAAAATCATCCTTTTTTTGGTGAAAATTCATCTATTTTGTTTTAAATACGTATCTTTGCTGTAAAAATACATCTGTTTTAGTAGAAATTTCATCTTTTTATATAAAAATGCAGCTTTTCTGTTGAACAATAATATTTTCCTTGCTTGAGGATTTAACTATTTTGTTAAAAAATCGTCTTTTTAGTTGAATTAAACTGATTTTAATTTAATTAAATATTTTTGCTGCAATATATTTTTATATCTACTATTTCATTATTCGTTTAAAATAAACATTTCTTGTTGAAGATTCATCACTTAGGTTGATTAATCCTTCCTTTCGTTAAATGTTGAACTATTTTGTTGAGAGTTGATCTTTCTGAATTGAAAATTCATAAAAGAACTACTTCATTGAGAGATTCTCAAAACTAAGTTTATTTTATTGAATTTTTGTATTAAAATTTTATTTTTTTATTGAAAAAATGAATTTTGCATTTTTGGTTGAAAATTTATTGTTTTGGTTATAAGTTCGTCTTTTTGGTAGAAAACTAATCTTCTTGGCTTAAATTTTTATCTTTTTTGTTAAAAATGCGACTTTTTTGCTGAACATTAAGTTTTTCGGTAAAAATTTATATTTCTGAATCTCTTGGCTTGAAAGTTAAATAATATGGATGAACTTATTTTTTTTCCTCTACTGAAAAATCTTCAAATGTTGCAAAATAATCTTTTGAGTTGGAAAGTGCATGATTTTAGTTGAAAATTTTATTGCTTTGTTGAAAATTCGTTTTTTTTTTGTTTAAATTAATTTTTTAAACTAAGAAAGTAATTCTTTCATTCTTGTTTAATTTTAAAAAAAGTTGCAAATGCCTCTTTTTTGTGGAAAACTAATCTTCTGGGCTTGAAATTTCCTCTTTTTTGCTTGAAAATGCAATATTTTTTAACATAACATTCGTCTTTTGTTTGAAAGTTCAACAATATGAATACAAATGTTTTATTTCTTCACTTATCAATCTTAATTTTTTTTAAATTCGTCTTTTTACATGAAACTTTCATCATTTTATTTGAAAAGTCATCTTTTTGATTAAAAATCTTACCAATTTATTGAAAATTCTTTTTGACAATAATTTTAAAATTTAAGAAAATTAAATGACATTAATATCAAATTAAAAATTGCACGCTCAATAATCAAGTTAATATACAGAATTCCTGAAACTAAAACCAAGAATCTAACAACCAAATTTTTGAAACCACCATAAAATTTTCCTATTGCAATTAGAAAAAGGTAAAAATTTTCCTAAAGAATAAAAAAAAATTCTTTTTCTTTGACAAAAATAAAAACGAGAAAAGAAAAATGAGAAAACAACTAATCAAATTTTCTTCCTTTCCCTATTTATTTCTGTCGTCTTTTTTATTTTTATTATGATCAAATCATACGTTAAAAAAACATTTGTAACATATAATCACCAACGTTTCTCAACTCATAAAGCACCCTTATCAAGGCAAAAGTTAAATAAAACAAAAATTAAAAATTAGAGGAGGCAGAAACAGCAGCGAAACCACGATTCTCTCTCCCTGACACCCGAGAATCAAGTTAGGGTCAAAATCATTTCTCATTTTTCTTTCCTCTTTTTAATTAAAAAATAATAATAATTTGTTTGTTTTCTTTTTTGGCCAAATTCGTTCGTTAGATTCTTGGTTTTATTTTCAGGAGTTCTGCAAATTAAAATCATTTTTTTAAACTGATGACATAATGTTTCCATTCTTAAAGATTTTTTTTTAACATTAAAAATTCACCTTTTCGAGTGGAAACTAATCTATTTGGTTTGAAATTTCCTTTTCTTGGGTAAAAATAATTCTAATAATCTTCTTGGTTGAAAATCCGTCTTTCTGGTTTTCAAATTTATATCTTTTGTTGTTAATTAGATATTTTTTAGTAGTGATATGAAGCTATTACATTTTTCGCTGAAAATTTACCTTTGCGTTGCAAAGTTTTGTTTGAAGTTTAATATTTTTTAATTGAAAATCCGATGATTTAGTTGAGAATTCAGCTTCGAAGTTTGAAAATTCAACTATTTTCTGGGAAATTCAATTATTTTGTCGAAAATTCGTACCTTTGTATTTGAAATTTTTCGTTTACTGTAGAAAAGTCCTGATTCTTATGAATAAATAAATTAATTAAAGTTTTTACATTAAAACTGTCAAATTGTTTTAAAGAATTCACGAAAAAATTCAGATTATCAGAGGGAAGAACTGATAGGTCGTAATTTAGTATTTAAATTTGATGATAAAATTATTTACTAGGACTAATTTCAAATTGAGAGGTTTATTCATTTGTAATAAGAATTAATAATTTTTAATGTTATCAAGTGTTAATACATGTATATACATTCAGATATTTAATGTGTATTGCTGTTAATAAAATTGAATTGTTAAATACTAGATACCAGATAACGCTTCTTGTTACCTGTGTTAAGCACCCATTGGCACTCTCATCGGACTGCAAATTGATTCCTAGAATACCACCAACCCATTATGTTGTGAATGGCTTGTGCAGATAATGGCGCTTCAATTACGTTCTGAGGAAATTATTTATCCCTATCAGAAGTTAACGTGCTTAATTAAAACAGTTATCAAGCTTCATCCATTTATGTAAATTCACACTACAACCTACGTGTTAACGAAATTGTTCTCTAACATTATCATTTTCAATTCAATTCCTTGTTTTGGGTTTTGAATTTCTAAGTTATGTTACTGCAGACAATACCGAAGAAAGTTAATAATTTTTTAACTATGCTTGTGCGATTAAAGTACCTATTTGAATACTCAGGGATGTTCTCCTCGTACAGTGAAACTACAATAAGATTAGATTAAATAATGAGAGAGAGAGATAGATGAGAACCACGGAAGATGAGATTCAAGCCATTGTAGTGAGCCACGTTGCATTGGGCTAACTCCCAAATGCAACGAATTATGCGGTTACGTCACCAGTATCGCGCAGTGCCACCCAGAATAGGTCTCTCTCGGATGGAGGTATGGTTCAGTTGGTAGTGTCAATAGGACCGAACCGAGGGTACAAACAGGCAGGGGCCCCAGACAAACGCAAGAACATCGTTTTAAATGGTCGGACCAACTCAGGAGGGACATCCTTACCTGTTGACAAGAATGCTCACCGGCGCGAAGGGGATATGTACCCGAAATATGTTCATAAAATGCCCCAGTATTTAAGAAATTAGGTATCCTTTTGACCCATAGGGGGATATGAAGCTCTGTATCAAGAAGAAGAGCAAAATCCCCCAGAGAACATACCACTCGTTGCAGCAAGATCACCGTTGCAGATAGCTGATAACGTCGACATGAGAAATAGGAGATCAAAAGTACACTAAAAAGTTATTTCAGGATGGAAAAATTAGCTGAAGCTAATGCTGCTTTCCCTGATTTTCTTCCTGAAGATTTTAATCACTGGAATATGGACTGTGTAGTTTACGAAAAGGCGGCCTCCCTGCTTAGAGAAAATAGATGTAATGTTACTTCAGTACGCGTGAGTAAGATTCGCGAGCGTATTGCACAGCTTCAGTTTAAAACTGAAACGGTTAGATGGCATGCATCAAAATTCACTCCAAAATTTAGAGCACTTGCTCAAAACTTATTGAAAGCAAATCACACGCTGAACAAGCGTCAACTGCTGACCATCAAGCAGCACTGGACCCAAAAAAGAAGAGCTCTTTTAATAGCCAAAGAACGCCGTGTAAGGCGAGTAAAGTGGACTCACGAAAATGGCAGCTTTTCTACTCACCCTTCTCGTCTTTTCAATAAAAAATTGTGTGTCGTTGAAAATCTGCCTTGTCGAGAAGACATTCAAATCTTCTGGGAACAACTATGTGGAGGTACTCATAAGCTACATGAAGACGCTTCGGATATATCACTGTATCGTAAATATTGCCAGAGACAATTGTCGCAACGTCCAGAAGAGGAGTGTCAAATAATTACTACTGATGAAGTGAAGAAAGCTGTCGCTAGAACTAAAAGCTTTTCAGCACCAGGACCCGATAAAATCAACAACCTTTGATGGAAGAAGTTCACTTCTACGCACCAACATCTAGCTCGTATATTTACTACTTTTTTAAACGGAGAACAATCCTTCCCGCAGTGGTTACTTGAAGGACGTACGATACTGTTCCCTAAGTAAAAAGAATCATCGGTCCATAGCGTGTGTAAACACAAGCTACAAGCTGTTCACTGACATCCTGAAATTGAGGATATTAATATCTATCGAGCCGGTATGGAGTTCAATAGTTGAACAAGGTGGATGCAGGAGAGGACTGGCTGGTTGCAGAGAGAACCTGTTAATAGATAGGTGTATTACCCACGTTTCTATCAGGTATCGACGCAATCTGTCCATGGCTTTGATTGACTACCGAAAGGCATTCGATAGCACGAACAATGAGCTACTTATTAAGCTCCTTGAGTGCCTGGAGGTAAATCCAAAAATAGTAAGATGTATGAAAAAGCTTACATTCTTGTGACGGACAAGATTTCTCAGAACATCTGATAAAAGAAAAGTGACTACCAGTTATGTTACATACAAGATGGGAGTCTTCCACGGAGATTCTTTAAGTCCGATAGTTTTCTGCATCTCCCTCTTGCCTCTATCTATTGTGCTCCGCGGCAACAGCTCTCGATACCTATGTGGTCCGCCGAAAAGAAGAGCATTTCAGGTCAACCACCTTTTGATACATGGACGACCCTAAACTCTTTGCTTTTTCCAAAGAGAACGTTGCAATAATTGTGATGGCAGTACATAGCCACTCTAAATCCATTGACATGAGGTTTGGGCTGGAAAAGTGTGCCTGCATCCATTTACACCAAGGAAGACTAGAAAACACATCAACGTGTGACGATCAGGATCTTCAACTCATAGGTGGAAATACCATTCAACATCTCGGTAATGGAGAAACATATGCATATCTGGCAATACCGCTAGCAGAAATCCAAAATCTGCGTCTTCAAAACGGCCCTTGGAAAAAGGTATCGCCAAATCCGCAGAAAAATTTGTGCTTGCGAATTATCTTAGAAAATCAGATCCAGGTGACCAATATTCTCATAGTTCCTATATTTCTCTACACGTTTGGTGTAGTAAAATGGAACTTCGATGAGCTAAAGGAACTTGACCAAAGCACACGCAAGATGATGACAATACATCGAAGTCATCACCCTAGATCTTCCGTACCTAGTTTATACCTCCCTTGAGATAAAGGGGCTAGAGGTTTGCTGAGCTTAGAGTCTCTTCATCGAAGAACGGTTCTAGCTACAGCCCGCTCAGTTCTTAATATTAGAGATTCTCTTATGTAACTCGTACATCAACATAAAGTCTGCAATACTGTGGCGTTTCCATAACGAGCCGAAGATAGGGCCACAGAGGAACTTTCTCTCTCATTTCATTTTAGCGACACTAGACATGGCCTAGTATCACCAACACCTGTGGTGATTAAAATCGTGTAGAGGAAGCAAAACATTCGCTTCTATTAAGACATAGAGAGACACAATACGGCTCATTAGGTGTTATATTACCATATTAGGCATTTCTATCTTGTTGGTTTAATGCCCTTTGTGACATACGCCCATGGGGAACTGAAGTCCGTTGTAGAGAATGATCAGTGTAAGATCTACTGAAATTTCTCGTTTTTTACCATTTAACGTATCAGTGCTACAAAGCCTGATATTATCCTCCAAGATCTAAAGACCAAGATAATTGACGTGATTGAATTCTCGGCACCAGCCGATGGTAATATCACGGCAAAGGAGGAAGAAAAGCGGGCGAAGTATCAGGCTCTTCTTTTTGAACTGAGCAGGCTGTACCAAGGCTCCAAAATCAATCTTGTGGTTCTCATAATTGGCTGCCTTGGAGGTATGAAAGCTTCATCTTTCAGCCAACTCAACAAAATCCTGACTTGCCGGCATTATGCGCAGACGATCGCAAGCCAGGTCCTTTAACACGCTAAGCACTCAATATTTTTAATCAACTGCGACACTCACTGTTTCGGGGCAACAACGGTGGTTCAAAAGGTCGGTATCAATTGCGGTAATGACAATAATAAGAATAGCCGTCTTTTCACAACGGCCGAACGCTAAACGCTCAATATTATGGCTGCATTGCAACATTCACAATTTAAGGACACAACGGTGCTTCACTAAGGTCAGTATCAAGTGCGGCAATGCCAATCGTATAAATCGCCCGCTTCTTGCAATATACCAAACTTCCTTCAACCATTTTTCAATAGGATTCGTCATTTTGTTTCTATTTATCGAAAGTAGTGGGCAAAAAATCGAAAATTCGAATATTACGCCAAAAGACATGAGATTCTTTAAAAATCTCAAATAAGACTTGTAGAATATTTTGTTTTATCCGTAAAAAATAAATTGAAAAAAATCTTATTTGTAGCATAACAACGCTAGATAGAGAAAAATGTCTGAAAAAAGGATTGTACTTTTTATTTTTATTTTAAGGTAATTCAGAAAATAAATATACATTTACAAATCTCTGTCAAAAATTACGCGTGTAGCATGAGTACCACGATCAGAATGTGTACCTCAAAGCCTACAGAGATTTGAGCAACTTAATCTTTAACTATACTTAATTAAGTGGAAAATTCGGAATATTGAGATGCATTTGAATACTGCGATCTAAAAGAAATATTTTTGATAAAGTTCCCTTCAAGCATTCCAAATACAAAGCATAAATATCTCAACATGAAACGCTATATGTAACCTTGTTTTTGAGCAGGAAGAGCGAGAACAAACAGACGCGCGGTTTAAAATGTATCTGTTTTGTTTATAGTTTTGAACTATTTTTTGGAAAGCTCGTATTTTTTCGTTAAATTCGAATCCCTTTGATTTTAATTTAAATCTTTCGAGTGAAAAAATCCCCATTAAAATTTATAGTCCTAGAAAAAAATACGCCTTTTATGTCCTAGCCAATTGATCGCCTAAATCCTTTAATTGTATTGTTATTTTATTATTCTCGTCGCGGGCTGCGCGCACGACTCGCAAGTTTAAGTGCGCCTAGAGCATGAGCCTAGTGCTCGGTCTTTTTATATTCCCACAGATTTTTTAAAACTAAAGATCAAGCTATCGACAACCGTAATTTGGTGATAGTGAATTATCTTTTGGATATTATTACAATTAACAACATGCATGCATATTAATACAGACGTAGTGTTATTGATGGGTCTAAAAAATGCGCATTATTTTTAATAAATTTTGCTATTAAAAATTTTATTGCAACTTCTGCCGGTTTTCAAAAACTGAATTTGCTCATTTAAAATTTTATTTTTACGATTTAAATGTTATACATGTGGTCTACACAGAAGCATTAACTTTTTCTAACTTCTAAATTATATCACTAACATCAGTCACCCACGAAAATTCGATTGATGAGGGGATGGGGGCTGGGGGGGGGGGGAAATAAA
>JAWWLR010000034.1:23758142-23771719 GCA_035041075.1 Acraspis erinacei | reverse complement strand
TCCAAAAAATATAAAAATCCAACTAACCAAAAATGTCTTCAACATGTTGGGCAATAACCATCTTAAGCCTGTGACAATATTTAAAAATATATAAAAAAAATAAATTACTATAATCATTTTAATTTCTTCAATAATATCGAGACAAGATAAAAGTAAAGTCAAACGAGCAAACTTGTTGGTCTCAAAAAGCTGAACTAATTTTCTTGACACTTTTTTTCCGTTCCATTTCAAATTTATAAAATCACATTACTTCGCTTAAAATCAAAAGAAAATTAATCTTTGACAAAGTGTTTGAATTTCTAATAAGAAAATATCAGCTTTCTTAATAAAAGTAATATTTAAAATAAAATAGTTAAATCCTCAACGTAATAAATGAATTTTATGCTACAATTATAAATCTCCAACAAAAGTCATATTTTTAACATAGCAGTTGAATTTTCAGAAGGAAAACCAAATTTTGAACACAGAAAAAAGGAATTTTCAATAAACAAGTTAATGCATGTTTAATCAAGATGATAAATTTTCTGACCAAAAGTCATTTTTATCAGAAAATATCTTAATCTGCCATTTCCCCTTATAAAATAATACTATTTTTATATTGCTCTTTAAAATTTCGTTCTATTTAATCATTCAGTAAAATTCCCGAAAATGTATGCTATTACCGAATTTTTAATTCCCAACATTAGCAAATTCTGGAAACAAAATTGAAATATAAGGAAATTTTCTATTGATAAAATTTCGTGCGTAATCCAATTTTTTACGAATTTATACTTTTATTTAATATATTATATTAGTTTTTGTCTAAAAGTCTATGATTTTTATTTTTGGTTGAGAATTCATATATTTTGATTAGAATAAATATATTTTTCAAATAAGACATGTGTGCAAATTCATATTTACGATTCAAAACTAAACCTTTTTTATAGAAATTTAATCGTTTTAAAAACAAATTATCTACTTTGAAATAAATGAAGCTTTTCGTGCTTTTTTACATTCTCATCATAATGAGAAGGTATTGGTTTTGTGTGAAAAATGAATTTTGCGGATTCCATCAAATGTCAACGTTTTGAGGCCCCCTGAGTCGAAAAAACCCGTTTTTACATCGGTGTATGTCTGTCTGTCGTCATTGTCGTCATCGTCGTTGTCGTTGTCGTCGTCGTTGGCGTCTGTATATGGCATAAATTTTGAAAGACTAGTCGGATTGTGTTGAAATTTGGCTCACACTTTCAGCGACAAAAAAGAAGAATCAAGTTCGTTATCCAGTTATTTTGGATAAAAACTAAAAAAGTTGGAGTACTTTGAAAATTTTTGAGACCACTTTTTCATTAAATCTGAAAATTCTATCAACTGATCTCTCTAAGACAAGAAAACATGAACAATTTATTCCAACGACTGTTTACGATAAAATCATAATTAGCATAGTTATAGCATTTTCAAAACTCAAGCGAAGAAAAAGATTATTTTTTCAAATACCTACAAGAACATCATAACCACTCTTTGAATTATCGTGAAAAAAATCGAAAATTCACTTTTTCATTGTATACAAAAACACAAAAAACTCAAAAATTCCATTTTATGCTTAAACTCTGCCAGATAGGATAAATGATTATAATTATTTTTACACCATTATGCCGTTTCCCTTTCGAGGTAGGCGTGACTCACTCGGCGGGAAAGGGAGTAGTGTGAGGAAGGGGTTATAGAATTTTTAGATTGATCTAGAACTGTCGTATTATTTATTTAAATAATGAGGTAGTTCCGCAACAATGCTCCCACTCAGGTTGCTGATCAATTTCTCTAGCAATCACCCCAAGTAAAGATCCACACAAAGGCTTCAATTGAGGTTTCTCACTTGGGTCCATTAGTATCCAAGGTCTTTTGTTTCAGGCGACCCTCTTTTTATTAACTATTTGCCGCCATATTTTGCTGTCCTGGCATACTTCTCTAGCTTCTTTAACGTCCATGCATTTTTTCATGCAGGCTCTCGTGCTTCTAAGGCTTCTTATGTCTCTTCTAACTAGGGTCTCATTCACACATTCCAACTATTCTAAAATGATTACCTTGAGTTCTGCGTCAGGTCTTTTTCACCTGAAAGATGACTGAAAAGTTTCATTACTTCACGTGGCTGGGTGTAATAACAATTGTACAATTATTTAGGAATTTTTTAATATATTCCAGCGTATAGAACCATATTATCTTACAATATTGGTTGGACTGATCCTATAGTATTCTCTTAACAGACTAGACTAATAACATGTTTTGCCTCTGTTTATTGGACTGATCTATAGGCTCATTTTAACTGGCCGGACTATAAAAATATCTTGCCTTTGTTGGTTGGACTGATCTATAGGCTTGTCTTAACCATCTGCTGTACCAAAGTGTCTTACGTTTGTTGTTTGGACTGATCTATAGTCCTTTCTTAACTATCTGGAATACAAAAGTGTCTTGCCTTTGTTAATTGGACTGATCTCTAGTCTTGTCTTAACTAGATGGACTAGATACTGATCTAGTCTTGTCTTTACAGGCTTGACTACTTTTTTTATTGGATCAGCCTTGTCTCAACTGGCTGAACTATTTACTTGTCTTGTCTGTGTTGTTTGGACTGATCTGTTGTCTTGCCTTAATTGGCTAAAATACCAAGGTTTCACTGATCTACAGTCTTTTTTTAACTATCTGTACTGCCAAAGTGTCTTGCCTTTGTTGGTTTGACTTATCTATAGTCTGCTCTTAACTAACCTTGACAACTAATCTGTCTTGCCTGTTTTGATTGGACAAATCTATAGTTTTGCCTTAACTGTCTGAACTACTAACATAATCTTGGTTTAGTTAGCTGAACTACTAAGTATCTTTGGTAGTCTGGAATGTCCTTTGCCTTGACTATTTTGAAAAATCTTCGTATTGCCAGAGAAGTCCCATTCCATTGACTTGAGTGGCTGAAGAGGCTTTTCCTTTGATATATGGACTGACATACAGTCATTTTTTCATTAACCGCACTGTCTTCGACCTTCAATATTTTGAACACAATTTACAATGCCAGGACAGCCCTATGATTTTGCCTACGACAGCGCCATTCTGTCGCCCTTATCAGCTAGACTGGTCTTGCCAGTTTTTCCAGTGTTATCAGTGATTGGGCTGATTACGTTTTATCGAAAAATCCTAACATAATTTTCAAGTTTGGAGCCAGATATTAGATACACTTGTGATTATGTTCATCACGTTCAAGCCCACCTATCTAGGGAACTTTTGATTTTTTGCACTTATGGTCATTGGAATTTTTTTAAACAAGGGTTTGAGCTATACATTATATTGCAAATCCAGCCAATTGGACCAGGGCCAGAATTTTATGTAAAATGTGCGAGATCTTTTGTGACCCATCCTATATTTCTACAAGAGATATGTGGTACAACACTGCACCAAAAGCACAAACCCAAATGTTGTACATTACTAGCCTAGTAAAAAATGTGCTGTCTCCGCATCATAGAAATAGTCCAAAACCACTAAAAGCGACACGCTTTTTCTTATTTGAAGACAAGCATATTTTTTCGGAGATCTAAGTAACCAGAAAAAAATTGTTCAGAACAAACCGATGTATACCGAACTGTAAAGCAATAATGCACATCAATTTATATATTTTAATACATGTAATTCAACAATAATATATGAAGAAGGTTGACATGAAAATAATTTGTGTTAAACTTCAATCAGAAAAGAATATTTATAACATAAATATTGCTGTTTATTTTACGATAAAAAAGTCTTCGGTATCTGAAATGAGTAAAAATGTTGTCTATTGTACCTAAATTTTTTTCTGTGTATTGAGGAACCTATCAAAAAATGTTTTCAATTAATTTCTTATTAAATCTCAAGAACGCTTAGACAAACCACAATTTTTCAAATAATGTCCTCACTGTACTGACACAAATTTAGGTATACTGGAAAGCATTTTTACTTCATTTATACACTAGAAATTAATTTTATCGTAAAAAGACAATATCTCAGTTTCAAAAATTTGCTTTTAATTAAAAATCCATAAAAATTATTTCGATTTCAACCTTCTAACTATATTATTCTAACAATATATTGCAAATACATTTCCGATAATACAAATCGCACATTTATTAGAGTTGTTTGACTCCTAAACGAAAATTGTCATTCCTACATTACAACTAAGTTTGCAGAACTTATTTTTTTCAATACATCCTATTGAGCATCAAATAAAGATGCAAAATAGATATTACTCTCCATCAACCAGCTTTAACATCAAATCGGCAAAACTAATCATTCTTGGTACTTTCTATATGGAAAATTGATAGATTCGCAACATTTTATGGTACCTTCGACCAGGAACTTTTAGCTAAGCCCTCTCGCAGGAAAATGTTTTTAATTTATCGTTAAAAGAATTATTTTTTAGATCAGAGCCTCTAAAATTTATTAACTGATGAGCGATTAAGAAAATTATTGATAGAAGAACTAAAAAAAATAAAACGAAAATTCCAAGAAAATTATGACAAAAGACTAATAAAGGTATACCCAGTATCTGCAGAAACAACCCAAATGTTTCAGACGATCTATCTTGAAATGAAATATTATAACGTTATATAATATTTTTATTGAAACAAGAGTCATAGAATATACAGGGATACATAGTAAAGAATGTAAATGTCCTTTCTAACTTTTAATTTAGACTTTCCGCATAATGCGCTATGTATATATTTCCTTCACCTATCTATCCTATATATGTACTTTCTATTACTTATCAATTTTATATAAGAATCTAGATGTTACAATTTAAATTTATGAGGAATAAAATGAGAGAAAAACTATATTCCATCGCGTTTTGATACCTACTTTCCCAAGCTACTGTGCATACTCTCACTATATCTCGTCATTGTCGCTAGTCGATATTTAGAGAGGAAATGAGGTTCTTTCTCGCAGAACTTGGAAAATGCTCATTCCCTCGTGAACTGTGCTTTACTCTATTCTGCTATAGAATAGCCCCCCCCCTCCTACCGAATACCCTCTCTCTTTTTGCCTTAAGGTGATTTCCATTAATGTAATGACGGTGTTGGCAAAGCCTCATAAGCCGATTCATGTGGATTATTATTTGCAGGAGAGTTAAATCTAGGAAATTGGGGTTTAAATTTAGAATTCTTTGAAGTGAAAAATAAAGAGGATTGGTGGTAGAAGAATTAGAAATATTTTTTGCGATTCATTCTTGTTTGATTTTATATCATTTTCGATTCAATTTTCAAGTTAAGAAAATTCGAAAAAATATAAGCAAGGATCCAGATCGACAAGCTTTCTTACAAAAAATATTTAAAGTACTATTAAAAATCACTATTAAAGAACCGTTGGAAAGATTATGAAATTCCACATGAAATAATCTAGAAAATTTGTAACAAAATTACGAAATTTATACCACACAGTCTCTGAACAATTATCTTCAATGTAAGATAATAAAAATTCAAAAATCGTTACGGATTCCCAATATATAACAAAAAATTGACAAGCATATGTGTCAAGTTCCAGTCGGTGATCATCGCTCTTGAATAATTGATATTGCATACGTGCATTCATAGTAAAAATTAATGTTAGTTCACTATGTGACTTTGAATACTGCACCACGTATTTTTCAATAGTTTTATTTTCATTTAAATAAGAAAATAAAATTAATTCAACATAATTCATAAGGATTTTCATTTTCCCGGCTTTTTGTGAAAGATTATATTTCTAATATCTTAACTTTTAACTTTCAGGTTCTTTAATGCCTATTAAAATAAAACTTACTCAATTTTCGAGACTATGTTTGTGACTTTTAACAGTATTTTAATATTAGTGTCGTGATGCACTGAGTGAGTGAAAAATATTGGATTATAGTATATACACATGATTTTGATCATTATAATTGATTTATTCTAATTAATTCTTGAAATATATCAAAATTTGAATATTATTAATTTCCAAGAAATTAATTAAAATGGGGAAATATCATTGATAATTTGTGTGAACCTGCTAAAAATGTCAGGTTTTTTTTTAATTAACAAAACTAAATATTGGACTCTGCAAAAAAGTTTTCCTTTTCAGTTAAAATTATTGCTGTTCATTCTTATTAAAAAAAAAACAGTTTTAATATCTTTGACACTTTTTCTCTAATGAATGCAAAATTAGATAAGGTAACATCTTTTATAGACGGAAATTTATATATGTATATATCTCACTTGAAGCGAACCTCAAAAGAAGACTTCCGGACTTCCCCATAAGCTATTGAATGTTGAGGAACATTATTTTTTAACTCTTCAAACTTCAAATCAATTAAATACTAATGGTTTATTGGAAATAGAGGTTTTAATTAAAATATTAAATCATTATTGATTTATTAGTAAATTCATCTAGAAGTAATGAAATTGGATTTTCTTCAACTAAAAATATTCAACTATCAAAGCTTTTAACTTAAACAAATATTTTTAAACTGAGTATACATGCCATTAAAAATGGTTGAATTTTGAACGCTGTATAAAAAATGTGTATCTTCCCCCCCATCTTTTTTAATTGGTTATTTTTGCCTCTAATGAGCAGTTAAATGAGGTAGTTTCGAAATCTGTTTTTAATGGTGAATATTTTTCATGCTTAATTTACATAAAATTATTCGTGATAAAATGGATTACCTTTCAATCTTAAATACAAATTTCTCAAATTTTTTACCTTACCTTCAACTCGTGCCCTTACATAGGAAACTTTTATAGAAAAACTGAATGTGACAGGAACCCATACATTTTGCAAAAGTTTTATTGGCCTGAATGAAGGACAAGACTTCAAAGCCTAGGTCCCGTCAATTTCAGTTTTTTACCACAAGTATCCTAAATCATAACATGAGTTAAAGTTAAGTTGGCCAATTAAAAAAAATTTTGGCGGCCTACAGTGGTGATCGCACTTAAAAACCAGAGACCTCTTTCTTTTACGGTATTATTTTGTAGATGCCGTGAAATAATACTTTTTTTACATTGCCGACTGAAAGTGGATACATCTTTTTTTAAACTTCGCACATGTCTTCAAAAGGTCAAAAATGTCTCAGTTAAGAGGTGCTCAATTCGAAATTTCGTTACCCTTCGTACACAGTTTTCAAAAAGCTTTTCGCCCTACTTTTAAATTAGTAATTACGTTTGAAAGTGAAAAGCGATTTTTATTAGTACTCGCGCTAGTCGAACAAACAATTTCCAACCGTAGTGTATATCTTTACTTAGGACAAAAATAATTGTATTCAAAGTTTTGTCCTTCTGCAAATCTAGTCTCTTCATTTTTTTGCTACATAAAGCACTATTTATTTATCAAATAAAAGTTTTCCTAAAATGACAGAACCAATTTCTATTTAATTGTACCGGAATCATGTTATTTAGCGTATTAGATTCAATTAAAAAATCTTTAACATTATATATTTAAGATATTCTTTATATTATGCAACATCTCCGGAAAATAAGGAGAATAGAAGTTTAAGTAGCACTTCATCATCAAAAGTGCCTTGATAAATTTTAAATTCCACTTTTCCCTTCCATTCTTCCACCTTAATCAGTAATCTTTCTTCGAAGCATACAACATAAAACAATGAAAATAAATAATTTTTAAGTCTAAAAATTCATTGCGATAAAAGTAGACTAACCTTTTTATATTGTATGCATAGAAGGAAAGTGTAATACAAACTTTTTTTGTATAATATTTAAATTCCAAAACAAATTTTTTTAACATTTTCTACTTTTTTATGTTAAACCTCTCAACAAATATAAATAAGAAATTCTACATAAGCATTTGTATAATCGCATGCTTTGTTTATAAGCCCAACATTTTCGTATTATATGCTGCTTCTTAATTATAATGTGAGTCAGAACATAAAACTATTGTACAAAACGAAACCTAGTCGAATTCACTTTACGCATAGTCTTGGAAGGATCGTTGTCAACAATTTGAGATAAATTAATTTCTTGAATATTTGAATTTTAGTAGATTCTAGCAGTTTTTATGAAACTTAGTTAAACTTTATTATTGGATGAATACTGTTTATGATTAAAATGGTTTATCGAAAATTTCAAAATTCAAGAATTTTCAGGATTTGGTGTAATGTGAAATTTATAAGTATTTTTATAGCAGTTTAAAAACAAAGTAAAATTCAAAAAGGAGACCAAAAAAATTGTCCATTAAATCTTTTTCTAAAACTCGCACCTTTAATTTTTTAAATAAATTTTACGATTTCTTATAACTTGCTGTTCTGTCTTAAAAAATAAATTCATGGACACCCCTTAACTTTCGGATATATTCATTTTTTAATGCATTTCCGCTGCTTCACTATTCAAAATAACTTTTAGAACGCAATTTTTTATTTTTTTTAGATTTCTTTAAATTAAAATTTATGATTAAATTTAAACGTGATAATTGTGGTGAAATTTCAGCTGAGTGAATTGCGGAAGTGTATAGAAGGGTTTGGATGTAAGAGATTGTTTGAGGGATTGTGAAGTTGAAAAGGGGATGATGATATTTTTGAGGATTGAGACAGATTTGTGTGAAAGCTCATGTTAGTTTGTTTTGAGAAATCTGACAGGGGGGAGGAATGAGCTGACCGGGTTAGTAGTAGCAGGGTTGGGTAGAGGAGAGATTAAGAGCAAGGAGCGTGGGATAGATTGAGACTTTTATCAAAAGGAAGAGAGGGGACAGGGAAAGCATTGAAGAGAAGGGCGATTTAGGTTATAATATTATTTATTTAGGTATAAAAAAAAAATGTTTAGATCGCCGCCGGAAAAGCAGACTTTTGTAGAGAAGGGTGAGAATAGTAAGGGGGCTGAAGGAAGCGGAGATGACACCGAAGATCAGAGGAAAGAGGAAAGACTGAAAGAAATTCGCGAAGTCATGAGAGAAGTAATGGCGATTTATGAAGAAAAGCAGGCAAAAAGGGAAGAGGAATTAGGAAAAGAGATTAGGCGGGAAATAGCTGAACTTAGTAAAGAAATGAAAAAATGGGAAGAAGTTAGGGAACAGCTACAAAAGAAGATGCACTCATTGGAGCAAAAACTAGCCAAGTAGGAGAATATTAATAAAAAGGTAGAGGAGATGCAAGGTAGGAAAAGGAAGTTAGAGAGCTCGAATCGGGATCTTGGTGGGGGCGAGAGTGGGAATACGGAGAAGGAAAGACTGAGAAAAATAGAACGAAGAATAGAAAAGAAAGAGAGGGAAGAAATAAAAAGAAAAATTGTGATAAAGGGTATAAGATAAGAGGGGAAGGAGATGCAGGAAGAAGTGAAAGAATAACTAAAAAGGATTGATGCTAAGGTAGAGATAGAGGAAGTGTGAAGTATAGGAAGGGAAGTGCGAAGAGGGGAGAGAATGCTACTGGTGGAACTAAAGAAATGGGAACATAAGAGGGAAGTGAGGACAAAGAAGAGGATGTTATATGGAAGCTCGGAGAGAATAGAGGAAGATTTGGCATGGGCAGAAAGGAGGATGCAATATAAGTTAAGGAAAATAGCGGAAGAGATCATGGGTGAAATATGGGAAAATACAGATAGACGGAGTGTGATGGGATTAGGACGAAGAAAGGGAATAGTTAGTAAGAAATGAGGTGCTGGGAAACTAGGAGAAGAAGTAAAGGAAGATAGAAAAATAAGGAATAGTAAGTGGCGAAAAGAGACAAAAAACGAATGTAGGGAGGAATGGAGGATTTGTTACTGGAATATAGCAGTATTTGAGAGAAAGGATGTGGAATTTATGAGAAAGTTGACAAAATGGGATGTTGTAATAATAACGGAGACGTAGCTAGATGAGAAGGGACGGGAAAAAGTAAGGGTAAGATTACCAAAAGGTTACAAATGGCAAGTTCAAAATGCAAAAAGGAAGAACAAAAAGGACAGAGCAATGGGAGGAATGGTGATGAGAGTAAGAAATGAATGTATAACAGGGAAAGATAAGAAAGAGAGGATGGACCAAAAAGAAGGATTAATAGTACCAGAGGTAAAGATGGGAGGAGAGAAGTGGAAGATAGTGGGGGTTTACGTGAACGGAAATATGCAGGAGAAAGTAGAGGAGTTAAAAGGAATGATGAAAGAAAATAAAGAAGATATTAGGCTTATAATAGGGTGATGAGGAAGGAGAATATAGACGGTCAGGAGGAGACAGGGGAACGGTAATTAATTATGTGATAGTGGATGATGAGGTAAGATAGAAAGTCAAGAAATTAGAGGCAGTTGATTATATTTATTCGGATCACTTTCCCTTAATAGTGACATTAGAGGGAGAAAAAAGTAATAGCAATATGCATAAAAATTGGGCAAAGTTCAAGAGTGTAGGTAAAGGTGATTGGTCAAGGCAAGGAAAAGAATAATTTAAAGAAAAGGTAAGAAATATCAGAATGGAAGAGGGAAATGTGGACGAGGAGATGGAAAAAATGATAGGAGAAGTAAAAAGAGGTTTAGAGTGCACAAACAAAAATGAAGTTAGTAAAGAGGGGAATAGAAGTGGATGGGATGAGAATTGTAAAGAGAAAAAGAAGGAGGTCAGAAAGGGATTAAGAAAGCTGAGAAAAGGGAAAGTAATGGGGAAGAATATAGGAGAAAAAAGAAAGAGTATTCTGAATTATGTGATGAAAAGAAAGAGGAAGAGAATAAAAGGTTGGAGGAAGAGGCGAAGAAGGCTAGGATGGAAGAAGAGATATGGAAGGTAATAAATAGAGAAAGGAGAAGGAAAAGAGTAAACCAAGATATTGAAATGGTAGAATGGAAAAAATATTTTTTGGATTTTCTAGGAAGGCTAGAGAGAAAAGGTACGAAGGGATGAAAATATGGTAGACAAAGAGATCAGGAAGAGGACATAAGAAGGGATGAAATAGGCAAGGTGTTAGAAATAATGAAGGATGGAAAGGAACCTGGTATAGATGAGATTCCAAATGAAGTATGGGAATATCGAGCGACCGAACTAGAGGAATGGGCATGGATAATGTGTAATCGAGTATTGTCGAAGAGATTGAAGAAAGAAGTTGAGGAAAAAAAGATAGAGTTACCTAATCAGACAGTGTTTAGAAAAGGAATCGGGGTGATGATAGCAATGTTCGTGGAATTAAAGGCAGCGTTTGATTAGGCAGAGGCGAAATAGAAAAAGTTATGGTGAAGAGGGGGATAAGAGAGGGATTAATAAATATCAAGTAGCAGGTAGTTTCTGGTTGGTGAGAGGAGTGAGGCAAGGATGTCCTCTGAGCCCACTTTTATTTAATATATTAATATCATACTTGGAAGAAGAATTGAGGAGAAAAGATTGGGGAGGAGTTAGCATAGGGAAGCAAAAGATGTACACACTGGCATACGCAGACGCATAGTGCTGATGGCAGAGGATGAAGAAGGGATGGAGGGCTGAATTACAGGATTAGAGAAATACGTAGATGGGAGAAAGCTGAATTTACATGTAGAAAATACAAAGATAATGAGCTTTAGAAAAGGAGCGTGGAGGCAGAAAGAATGGACGGCGAGATGGAAGAGAATAAAGATGGAAGAAGTGAAGGAGTTTAAATATTTGGGATATATTTTGCAAAAGAATGGAGATAATAGGTCTCATATAAGAGAAAGGATAAAGAAGCAGCAGGGGCAATGCAACAGATATACGGAATAGGAAAAAGAAGGTTAAGAAAATTGTAGAAAGAGAATGTGGTTATTTGATACGCTGGTATGGCCGGTATTAAGTTATGGGGCAGAGATATGGAGATGGAAAGAATAGAAAGATATTGAGAGTTTACAAGAAAGATGTATAAGGTGGACATTAGGGGTAGATTGGAGTACGCCAGAATATATGGTGAGAGAAGAAGCGCAAAGGGATAAATTAAGTATTAGAGCGGGAAAGAGGGCATGGAAATTTGAAACGAGGTAAGAGAGGGGATGCACTGGGAAAAAGGAAGAGAACAGAATGTGTAGAATATGTGAATGGGAGGAGGAGACATGGGGGCACGTATGGGAAGGATGTAGGAGAGGAATGTACGATAAAGGAAGCTGCCAAGAGCATGTGGAAGAGCTGCATGTGCAGCCGCAAAACAGAACATGCATGATTACCACTGTAAGGTTCGTGTATTAACCGAAAATGCACGAATCGAACTTCGGGTTTCACAGGCAGAAACCTAGAATCGGAAATCTCGAATATATTCTGCAATATGGTTTGTTTACGAAATTTTGACAGCTGACGTCAATGTTCTTTAAAAAAGTGTTCAAATACAGTTAAATACAGTTAAAAATCAGCAGGGAATTTGTAAAATTAATTGGGATTTATACATTTTTCAGTACACATAAAGGAAATTTGAGGTTAGGTTATTTGTCAAGAAATACTGAAGTAATTTTATTTTTCAATTTTATATCAAATCGTGACCATTTTTTGAAATATTAATAATTTATACGGATTTTTTTACTAATTTGTATTGATATTTATCATATTATTCTGATATGTACTTACAGCTATTTTGTAGGTTTTATAAGATTTTTTACTAAAATTCTGTGTTATGAATTTCATTAAGACAGAAGCCTGCACAATCCTAGGATCACCCAGCCTTTTTCAAGCTCTACCATTTTTTTCTTCGATGGAAAATTGAGAGAAAATTAATGAACGCTCGGCAAATAATCCTGGTTTAAAGGGCTTGTTTCTTAAATTTGAATTTAATAAAATACCACAATATCACAAATAAATTTAACCCGTTAAAAATATAACAGTTTTTTCAATTGGCAAATCTCTAAATTAAATTATTTCAGACTGAGATTCAGAAAGAATAAAAATTTCGAAACTTTAAAACTTTAAATGTTTGTAGCTTATAACTTTGAAAATGAGATCCATAAAAATTCAAAGTTGATTAAAGCTTGCAAAATTGAATGTACAAACATTATCATCTATTAAATAAGAATAATTTTCAATTCAATGGGATTCAAGTCTTCAATTTTTGAAGTGTAAACTAGGAAGTTTATTTGTAAAAAATTAAGAATCATAAATAAATTGAAGTCGTTCAAAATTTAAAAGTATGTTTCTCAAGAAATATTTCTATAATTTTATAATTATATACAAAAATTTATATTATAAAGTGTATTTATATTTTCCTCTTTTCCACACCACCATAGAGGTGGTGTCGATTCATTATAGGATCTAAGCCTATATTTTGTTGTGAGCAAACTTTAACAAATATTTTGTTTATTTACAATGTTTTCAGTAGTATTGAAATTTCTGACATTGTAGAGTATCCATTAGCACAGAATTTCAAAGTTTGTAATATTGTTTATATATTATAACTCTCAGCAATTTTATCATGCGGGAATTTTCAAGTGCCGGAAATTTTCTATCTCAAATATTTTCTTTTCCGGAAATTCGCCACTTTCAGAAGTTAAATTTGTTGGTATTTTTCAATTCCATTAATTTTGGTCATTGGAAATGTCCTGATGTTTAAAATGTTGGTTTCAATGTTTTGGAAATTTACAATCTTTGAATTTTTCTAGTTTCATTAGGTTTTACTTTCAGAATATTTACATTTTGTTACTGAATGTTTTCGGTAGTCTTATTTTTTCGGTAGTTTGAAATTTCGTAAA
>JAWWLR010000034.1:23658195-23669465 GCA_035041075.1 Acraspis erinacei | reverse complement strand
TCAAATCATATAAATATTTAATTATTTCAGTAAAAAGCTATTCGAATAGTTTATTTCTAAGCAAAATAGAAATATTTAGTGTTAAATAGGTAAAATCATGATACACTAGAACCGCGTTTATATCCACTGCCCAAGAACGTAAACATTCACTTATATCCTCCCGGAAGGGGATCCCACCAATGCTGCTCAGCGAAGGGGAAATAGCCACGCTGCGCTCTGATTGGCTTGTTTGTCACACTAAATATTGTTGTTGTTCATAAAAAAAAAATATTCAAATACCATATTACTGAGACAATTAAAATTCTTTATGATTTGAGCGAAAAAACCACCAAAAATATCGATAAAACGAAATTTCAAATTTTTGGTTTCGGTTTTTTGGCCACCATTTTGTTAAAAAAATCGTAGATAAAAAAACTCAACGGATTTGAAAAGTTCAGACATTTTTTGCAAATTTGCGACGGTAAACTAAGTCCTTCCCCCTATTTTTTATTGCATAAAATTGCTTAAAAAAAGCATTATTTTAAATTTGTTAATTAACAATTGAAAATCCATATTTTCCGTCTTTTAAACCATTGCATCGTTTAGAGCATACCCGAGAATAGTAGGAAAGAGTATTTCACAATCAATTCTTTGCCTTTTTTATAAAATTATTCAAGCTCAAACGTAAGAAAGAAATTTCTTAGTTTTGGGACTTAATGGGTTAATGCAGAATATCCCAAATGTTCCACGGATTTCAGTGAAACCGAAGTAAATTTTGAGGAATTCAAAAGAATGTAAAAAATGCTTAAGAATTCAAGGTAAGTTTAAAAGACTTCAAGGCAAATTAAAAAAAAACGGAAAACAAATGCTTAATTTTTAATTAATTTGATACAATATAATTGTACAAAGTTTAAAAAATAATTTTTCCATCGAATTGAGTGAAATCTGAATGAACAGAATTCGCGGAGAATTCCACATAATTCAAAATTTAAAATAAAAACAAACGAATTAAATAAAATTCGAGTGAATTTAAAGAATTTTAAGGTAAATGAGAAGAATTCGTCGTAATGCAGAAAAATGCAACTAAATTGAAAACCGTTAAAAATATTTTAAACATTCATTGAAATCTTTAATCTTTTAATTAATGAAATTTAAGGGAATTCAAAAGAACATGTCGAAACAATCAAAAATTGAAAGTGAGTTTAAAAAACTGTAGGGCAAGTTACAAAAAAAAACGACAAAAATACAATGAATTAAGTAAAATTGAGTGACTTTAGGAAAATTCATGTAAATTCAAAAAAGACAAATAAATTCAGAAAAATGCAGGGTTAATTAAAACATTTTTTTTTTAAATTTAAAAGAACGTAAGATAAACTAACAAGAATTTCGGGCGAATTCCAAATTAATTGAAAAATCTAAAATATTTGATTGATTTCAGTCAAATTGGAGTGAATTTAGAAGAATTCAACGAAATTCAAGATAAACTTAAAATAATTAAAGTAAGTAGAACACTATTTTTTTAAATTCCAAAAATTTCACTAACTTCAGATGAATGGAAGTGAGTCGAATTAGTGGATAAGAATCCGATAAAATCAAGTCTTGAGGATGAATGACAAAAAATGAAAATCCAAAAAAGATTAATTGGATGCAGTGGATTTCAAATGAATTTGAATGAATTCAAATGAATTTATAAGTATTCAAAATAATTGGAATAAATACCTAAGAATTAAAGGTGATTCGAAAACACTTCAGATGAAAAAAAGTCTAAAATCCACTTGATTGAGTAGGGTTGAGTGCATTTAGAAGAACTCAAGTGAATTCAAAAGAAATCAACATGCATTAAGAATTTAAGAGAATTTGGTGAAATTATTCAAATAATTTCAGTAAAATTAAAGTGAACATCAATGAATTAAGGGCGAATTCCTCAGAATTAAAAATGCTAAAAACCAACAAATAAAATAAAATCAAGAGATAATAAGAATCCGATGGAATTCATAAAAAATTAAGAGAATTGAAAACAATACGAACGTATTTTTAAATGCATTCGAATAATTAAATTTTGAATAAAGCGAGAAAGATTCAAAGGAATTCAGAAGAAATTGTTGAAATATCTAAGAGTTTAAAAGAATTTATGGAGAATTAAAAAAATGCAATTAATTGAGTAGAATTGAGTAGACTTCGAAAATGCAAGTGAATTCAGAAAAATTCAAGGGTGAATATAAAAAAAATCAAGAGAATTCCTAAGAACATACAAGAATCCGAATAAATTGAAAAAAAATCCAAAATAGTCCATTGATTTCAGTCAACTTTAGAAATTAAGATAAATGAAAAATTATTCAAGTAAATAGAACACAATTTTTAAAACTCAAAAAATGTCATTGGGTTCAGATAAATGGGAGTGAACAGAATTAGTGAATAATAATCCATAAGACTTCCAGCTGGATATAAGAGTCTTCAGGGTGTATTTAAAAAAAATGAAAACTAAAAAAAGAAAAGTGATCAAAAGTGATTATGATTCTAAGCCTTTAAGATTTAGGCTAATTTAGAATAAAATGATGAAATTACCGGAAGTAGAAGGGCATTTTCCTGGGACCCTCATTGCTCTGGGGGGTTTGGGTGGTGGTTGTCTGTACCAAGTTTTTGTTAAAGCTTCACTGGCTGCACTGTGTTGAGCTTTTTTTATACTGGGACCTTCAGCGACGTATTCTTCTTCACCCAATTTCAATGTGACTGTAAATCTCTTTTTATGGGCTGGCCCCTGTTCGTTGGTTAATCTGTACTGATGTTGTATCTTGTTAAATCTAGCCAGCTCATTTACTAAGCACATAGGAGTTTTTTCTTTCATGTTTGCCAAATTTAAATTCGTCCCGTTGGCATGATTATGAATTAATTGGTCATCGATAGACTCCTCCATTATTCCCTCGTTATTCGGCAGTTTGTTTTGCTCGAGGTTTCCTTGTTGAAGGTTCGGTTGATTCTGAAGAGTCATTGTGTTTAACTGATCCTTCGCCAACGTCATTGGCAAATCAACATTAACAATGGCACCTGTATAAAGTATAAGATCTTCAAAAATCCGAAAAATAAAACAAAACAAAATCTCATTTATTGGAAGAACAGTTTCATTAATTTTACAAGTTTACGTGCGTGCATGCATAAATGTTTATAATATCACAGATTTATATTCAATATAAAAAATAAGATAAAGCTGAAAAAAACCTTATCAAAACTGCATTATGATTAAGAGCGAAAATAAAATAAACAGAAAAAATGATGAGAATGAGTTGGTAATTTGTAGAAACTAAACAATAATTTTTAAAAAGTCAGAAGAAAGTTGAAATTCGATAATCTCCAAAAAAATGTATATAAAATGGCTTTTATATCTCCAAAGTTTGGATATATTTGGCAATAAGTTTCATTGTTAAAGAACATCTGGATTATGAATAAACCACAGACCTTCGATGCAGCCTGAACGCCCAAAAAATTCCTCCCAACTGTCTGGAGGATTAATGAATTCGACTTCGACTTTTCCTGCATTGCTTCCAACCACAAGCATCAATAAACTTGCCAGTACTACAACGCGACGTATCACTAACAAAAATAAAAATGACCATATTTACTTTGAAATGATATAGTTCCTTTGTTGCACTTCTTTCATAAAACAAGCTTTTGAAATATTTGTTTTTGGGTGTGGGATTTTTTCAGTTTTAAATCACTTCGAAAGGTCCAAAAAAATGTTATAAAAGAATTGATCATTTGATAATGTATTAAGTATGATAAGGAAATTTCTGTGTCTAATATGTCCTAAGATTCAAAATATAAGCAATTTAAAAATTCATTATTACACCAACTTAAAAATACTATGTATAAATATTTTAAAAACAATAATGCATAATTTCGTAATCGTAACATTTTGAAAAAGTGAAAAAATTTCGTATGGAATGAAAAGTGATTAAACCTGTATTATTTTTTCATAAAGGCGTTTAAAGTTAGATAATTTGTAATTGACATTTTCAGACCAAATTTTGAAAAGTGGAAAATTTGGTTAGAAAGCAGTTGAATTGCATCATTCATAATAAAAAGGGGTGCAAACGTAAACAATTTTATTTTGAATTGAATGATTTCTAAATTGAATGATTTCAGATTAAAACTTCGAAAATATTAGGACAATTTCAAAACGTTAAAAATATCACAGGGTGGTCATTTCCCGATTCGCATTATTAACGGAACGATTACATTTTTGTTATAAACACTTCTTAAATTAAAAGTTAAATTATTTTTATTTTAGATACTTTAAAAATCTTGAAAATTGTACTTTAAACTCTCGAAACGTCTACATGCTGTTTTTAATTTTTTGAAATTATCATTAATTATAATTCCCAAGAATCTTGGGAATATTTGTTTATTCTTTTAAAGCTTTTGAAAATGCTTTAAAAAAAACGACTTAATTTTTTTGTTCTAAATCTGCTAAAATCTATATTTTGAAAATGCATAATTATTTATACATCGAAATTCAACAATTTGACTAACAAATTAAAATTTTTGTAAATAGAACAATCAAAATTTAAGGTTCAAAATTTAGTTTTTAATATTTAACTACAAGTACTTACTTAAAATCAGTAATTTTAATGAATTTCTGAACAAATTACAGTTGAATTCGACCAAAAAATACTAATTTTGAAACAAAATCGTTGAATTCTCGACCAAACGAATCAATTTTCAACCAAAAATTGCATTTTTAACTTAACAATAATAATATTAATAATACATTTTCAATCAAAAATGAAATAATTATATTCTTTATATAAAAAATTTAGTTTTGATAAAAAAAACGAATTGTCAACAAAAGACTTAAATTTTCAATCAACCAAGTAGATGTATTTTTAGCAAAAAAATAAAATAAATTTTCTACCATGAGGGCCAATTTTAAACAAAATATATTAATTTTAAACCAAATAGTCGAATTTTAAACTAAAAGAAATGTTAAATTACACTTAAAAGTTGAATTTTCCAACAAAGAAAATAATTTTCAAAGAAACAGATGCATTTTTTTAAACAAGAAAATTAATTTTCTACTAAAAACTACATAAAATTCCAGCAAAAATAGATAAATCAAAAATGGAATAGTTACATTTTAAGTTATAAAAATTTATTTTCAAAAAAAATAAAAAATAAAAAATTTCGAACAAAAGGGGTACATTTCTTACGAAAATATTTTTCAATCAAAAAGATGAATTTTCTACTAAAATAGTTACTATAATTAAATTAAAAAATTGTTTATCTACCCAAAAAGAAGAGTTCTCAACAAAACAGTTAAATTTTTTACCAAAATTTATGATCTTTTAAAAAAGAAACTGTTGAATTTTCAAAATAATAATTAATTTTCAACCAAATAATATTAATTTTTAACCAAAAATATAATTATAGACTTTTAAACATGAAAAGATCGATTAAAAAAAACGTATAAATTGTTAGTTTAAAACAATTAATTTCAAGAAATGAATGTTCAACCAAAATATTAAAGTATTAAACAAATTTTTAAACAAAGTAGTTCAACCTTCACGAAATTAGTTAAATTTTCAACTGAAAAATACGAATTTTTAAAGAATAATGTAATAGCAGATGTGTTGGACAAAAAGGATTTTAATTTTAAATAAAAAAACCGTTTTTTTTACCAAAAATGACGAATTTTCAACAAAATAGTTCAATCATCAACCAGAGAATATTAATTTTCAACCAAACGATAGTATTTTAATCCAAAAAAGTTTATTTGTTAAAAATTGAAAAGCTAAATAAAAAATACTACAATTTTGTAAACATTTTTCATAAAAAACTCGAAAATGTCGGAAAAATCGAAACTTAACGAATAAAAAATTAATAAATCTGAAATATTTTAAAATAATTGTTGTATTTATTAGACTTTTTAAACAAAATAGTACAATTTTTAACCAGAATTGAACTCTAAACAAAATAATTAAACTTTACAACTAAAGAGTTGAATTTTCAAAGTAAAAAAGATCAATTTGGAACTTAAAAGTTAATTTTCAACAAAACAGTTGCCTTCTAATCCAAAATGGAGGGAATTTTAAACCGAAAAGGTTAGTTTTCTACAAAAAAATACGAATTTTCTACTAAGAATGATCAATTTTCATTGAAAAATAGAAAAGCTACATTTTTTGTTTAAACTACAAAATGAATGGTGAACTAAAACAAACGAAATTTCAACAAAATAGTTCAACTTTCGATGAAAGAGATAAATTTTCAACTAAAGGTATGAATCTTTAACTGAAATCGTTAAATTTTTAGTTTAAAAAATTAATTATTAGCCAAATAGTTTAATTTCTGGCAAAAAATATAAATTTTTAACAAAATAGTTGAAATTTAGACCGAAAATATGAATTTTCAACGAAATAATAAAAAATTTTAACCAAAAAGTTCATTTTAATCAACTACGAATTTTCAACTAAAAATTTCAATTTTTAATGAAAAATTGAAATGTTATATTTTCAGTTGAAAAAATTAATTTTACAGAAAAAAGAAACGAGTTTTAAGCAAAAGGAGTTAAATTTTCAACCAAAAAGATGAACCTTCAACAAAAAATAAATTTTTAACAAATTAACTGAAATAGTTAAATTTTCAGTTTAAAAAAATTATTATTCAACAAAGCAGTGTAATTTCCTAAGAAAAATATGAAACATTAACAAAAAATTTCACTTTTAACCAAATAGTTTAATTTTCTACCAAAAAACACGATTTATCAATTAAAGCAGTTAAATTTTAAACCAAAAATTTAATTTTAAACCAGTTTTCAACTAAAAATGGAAGTTAAATTTTCAGTTAAAAAATTGAATTTTCCACACAAAAAAATCCAACGAATGTGATGAGTTTCCAAATAAAATGATAAATATTTAAATAAAATATTTAAATTTATACTTGAATTTAATAGTTTAATTTTCTACTAAAAAATTTTTCAAGCAGTAGTTGAAATTTTAACTAAAAAATCAACTTTTCACAAAAAATGGAATAGTTAACTTGTCATTAAAAAAAATTAAGTGTCAAAAAAGAAGATTAATGTTCTTAAAAAATACAATTTTCAACAAAATAGTTCATTTTTCAAGTGAAAACGACTAAACTAACTAGTTGAATGTTAAAATAAAAAAAGAGATCAATTGAATCAGTTGAATTTTCAGGTAAATAAGATCAATTTTTAAAAACAATAAGTTAATTTTCAACCAAACAGTTGCATTCTAACCCAAAAAAAGAGGACGTTTGAAACCGAAAAGGTTAGTTTTCTACAAAAAAAGACGAATTTTCCACTAAAAATGATCAATTTTCAAGGAAAAATATTAAAGCTACATTTTCAGTTTAAACTAAAAAATTAATGTTTACCTAAAAACAAGCGAACTTTCAACAAAATAGTTCAACTTTCGACGAAAGAGATAAATTTTCAACTAAACGTATGAATCTTTAACTGAAAACGTGAAATTTTTAGTTTAAAAAATTAATTTTCAGCCAAATAGTTTAATTTCTGGCAAAAAATATACATTTTTAACAAAATAGTTGAATTTTAAACAGGAAATATGAATCAAATAGTTTAATTTTCGAGCAAAAAAGACGATTTCTCGATTTAAACAGTTACATTATTAACAAAAAATTTAATTTTAAACCAGTTTCATTTTAAACCAGTTTTCAACTAAAAATGGAAGATAAATTTTCAGCTCAAAAAAATTATTTTCCACAAAAAAATCCAACGAATGTGATGAGTTTACCAATAAAATGATAAATATTTAAATAAAATATTTTAATTTATACTTGAATTTTTTAGTTTAATTCGCTACTAAAAAATATTTACAAGCAATAGTTGAAATTTTAACTGAAAAATAAATTTTTTACCAAAAATGGAATAGTTAACTTTTCACTTAAAAAAATTGGGTTTCAAAAAAGAAGATTAATGTTCTAAAAAAATACAATTTTCAACAAAATAGTTCATGTTTCAAGTGAAAACGACTAAACTAACTAGTTGAATTTTAAAATAAAAAAAATTTCAGTTTTAACCAAATATTTTAATTTTCGACCAAAAAATACGATTTCTCGATTAAAAAAGTTACATTTTTAATAAAAAAATTTAATTTTAAACCAAACAGTTTCATTGTATACCAGTTTTCAACTAAAAATGGAAGTTAAATTATCAGTTAAAAAATCCAACGAATTTGATGAGTTTTCAAATAAAATGATAAATATTTAAATTTATACTTGAATTTAATAGTTTAATTTTCTAATAAAAAATTTTTTAAGCAATATTTTGAAATTTTAACTAAAAAATAAATTTCTCAATAAAAATGGAATAGTTAACTTTTCATTTAAAAAAATTAAGTTTCAAAAAAGAAGATTAATGTTCTAAAAAAATACAATTTTCAACAAAATACTTCATTTTTCAAGTTTTTAATATCGAACTATAATTACTGATTTTAAATAAACAGTCAGATATTTCTAAATATTAAGTGATGATTAGTTTCCTTAATAAAAAAATTTCCAATTAAATGGTTTAAAAATTGAATAATTTACACGAAAATAATATGTGAAATTCCATAAAAGCTGTTAAATTAAAATAGTTTACATAATTTTTAACTTTAGAAAGTGGAAATTCTAAAATTGCGAACTTATTCCGAATCGTGTTGTAAAATTAATTATTATTCACTTTTTAAAACTCAAAGAACAGTTCAATTTCTAAAATAAAAAATTTTTTAAAGTGAAACACTTTGGAAATACGCAACAGTTTTTTTTCTTCTATAAGTTTGTAAAATTCCTGGTCAAAAAAATAAATTCACCCTGCGATTGGAATCACAATAAATACTACAATAATTTTTTCGTTTAGAAATATGTGTTTTTTTCACCTTATAAGATTATAAATTCCATCTAAACCCATTTGTTTACGATAAATACTTATTTTTAGTATCCAAAAATACTTTAAACTCCACAAAAAAAATTCGTTAAAACACTTTTATGTGCAAATTAAAATGAATCTTTAAAATCCTACCTGTTCTTTCTAGTTCGAATTTTTGTCACCAGGGGGGCTATCGCAGTTTAACCATTCCCAATTGACACTTTTTTTTGTCTGAAGTGATTCCGAGGCCTGATATTGATTTTTTTTTTTATTTATTTAGTCAATTGTTTTAAAAAAATGTGAAAATTTCAGATTAGCTCTCTTTTGGGCATGACAGATTTCAATATAGATACTTTCTCGAATAAAATGGAGGAAATGTTGACAATTATTCGCCAAGTGAATGAGCAGTTTAAAGACCCGGAGCAAACGACCTTCGTTTGTGTTTGTATAGCCGAATTTTTATCACTCTACGAAACTGAGAGGCTGGTCCAAGAATTAACGAAATGTGGAATTGACACTCACAATATTCTAGTTAATCAACTCCTGTTTTTGAGGGATGGTGAAGTGCCTTGCAGATTGTGCCGCGCAAGACGTAAAATCCAGGACAAATATTTGGATCAGGTCAGAATTTTTTAAATTTATTATATTTATTTAAAATGCGTAATTTTTAAAAATTAGCCAAAACTTTCTCCTGAAAACTTATCCTCTTTCGGTTATAAATTTTATTGTTTAGTTGTAAATTTAACAATTTTTTTTTAAAAGGAAAACCCGGGAAATGTCAGGGAATTTTTTTGAGGCAGAGAATTTGTTGGAGAGCGTGTTTAATTAAAAAAAGTTTTATTATTAAAACAAATAAGTATTATTTTTAATTTTAAAATTAGTTTCAAAGTAGTTTTTTGTTTAGAATTTATATTTTTTGAAATTAAAATTGTATTGCTTGATTGAAAGGTTTAGAATTAATTTTCTTGGTTGAAGATTCGTCATTTTAATTTGATATTCATCTCTTTAGTTGATAAATTAGATGTTTTTTGGAAATTTTTTTTTTCTTTGGCTGAAAATTAATCACTTTGCTTGAAAATTGAACTTTTTAAAATTAGCTTTATATTTGTTTTTAAAGTATTATTTTTTTAACTAAAAATTTCACCTTTCGAGATGAAAATTAATCTTTTTCGTTGAAATTTCAACTGTTCCATATAAAAATGCATCAATTTTGTTGAAAGTTAAATTTTTTTAGTTAAAAATTGAACAATTCAATAAAAAAATCGTCTGTTTGTTGTTAGAAAATTAATCTTCTTCTTTGAAAATTCATCTGTTTGGTTAAGATTTGATGTAACTTGCTAAAAACTCGTATTTTTTGGCAGAAAATTAATTTTTCTGGTTGAAAATGAAACTATTTGCTTAATAATTCACATCTATTGTTTAAAATGCAATATTTTTCCTTTAAAATTAAAATTAATCGTCTTGCTTGAAAATTCAATTATTCTAGTTAAACATTCATAATTTTAGATGAAAATTCATGTCTTTGTTTGAAAAAGACCTAATTAATTTCTTCTAATTAGGTCTTTTTCAGTAGAAATTCCTTTTTTTTAAACTTAAAATCTATCTTAATGTATCTTATTTAATTGAAAATTAATCTTTTTGATTCGAAAATTCAACTATTTGGTTGAAAATTCATGTATTTTGTTTAAAAAAATCTTCTTTTTTGGTAAAAAATTAATCTTCTTGTTTAAAAATTATTTTTGTCGGTTAAAAATTCCAGTATTCCAGTTAAATATTTACCATTTTAGTTGGAAATTAAAATTTTCAGGTTTGAAATAAAATTACTTGGTTAAAATTTGAACTATTTTATTCAAAATTATTATTTTTTTGTTCTGAAGGTTCATCATTTTAATTAAAAATTCCGAAATTTCCGAAAATTTAACAATTTTGTTGAAAATTTCTTTCCTTTTTGTTTGAAAATTTAACTATTATATCAATTAAATATTCCGTAATATTAATTAAAGTCATTTTTTGTTTGAATATTAATTTTTTGATTAAAAATTAAATTATTCAATTTTTGGTTGAAAAATTATCTTTTCCAGTTGAAAATTGATATTTTTGGTTAGAAATTAATCTTCTTGGTTTAATTATTTCATTTAAATATTCATTATTTAAGTTGAAAATTTATCTTTTTGGAAATGGGCGAAAATTTTATGAAACCGGGAAATGACAGTGAATTTATTTTTTTGCCGGGAGATTTTTTGCTAGAAAAAGAATCTGTCTAACTTTAATTTCAATCGTTTTTTTTTAAATTAGTTACTTTTTATATCTTTTTCAAATATATCATTCAGTTTAGAATGCTTAATTCGAAAATCTTCCACTTACAATTTTATTTTTTTATTATTTTTTGTTTTCGAAGCCATGAACTTAT
>JAWWLR010000034.1:23643862-23656224 GCA_035041075.1 Acraspis erinacei | reverse complement strand
TCATTACACTGTAAACATACCATGAATTTTTTCTAAAAGAGAATTTCCGTTCAATTATCAGACTCTCTGGCTGTTTTGATTCGCTTATTTCCAACAAAATTGAGATTACCCGTAATTTTATAAAAAATGCTTCTGTCAAAGAAGATATGTACTAACAGAAATGCAAAAATTGATGCTTGGCGCTCTTATATAAATTAGGGTTTTCCACTAGTTGGGAGTATATTCAGTTTTCTACTAAATTATAATGATAATATGTACTTCTAGATAGTATTATTGTTTGATAAAAAAGTACTATTTATATAGAAACATAAATGAAACCTCACATCCAAAAACAAATTTTCATTTTGGAAATCAAAACTTGAGTATGTCAATAATTTGCTACATTTTTATTTTCCCTTGATAGGTACACTCATCCAAATAATATGTTCGTGAAAAATAAAAATGCTTTATATTTGGTATAATGAATGAAAACCAGTCATCATGAATTCACATGGCGCATTCAATTCAACGGTTTCATAAAAAAAATGTTGTCATTACATAAAGATTTTGGAGAACAATGACTTGAGTCTTGAACTTTTATTATAGAAAAGTGCGAAGCGACAGGAGAGGAAAAGTGAAAGGATTCTACTAGTTGCGAGGATATAAAGTATTAGATATTAGAAAATACACAAAAGTTAGTCACAAAGCAGGAAGTAGAATGCTTTCTGAAAATATTAATTAGGTACCATTTAGTTTTCCAAATTCATTCATCCTATTTTTGAGCATTTAAAAGGGTAGAAAGGTATGAAAGTAGACACTCACAAGGGGATCAATTCTAGTAAGATTTTAATCAATTTTAGTTTTGTTTCCTAATTGTTGTATCCCCTATAAGCCATATACAGTTTGGCAAAACAGACTTTAAGTCTGCCAGTAGCTTCGGCTTCAAGATTTAAAAGTTCTATGTACGGCTTTTCATAGTACTCGGAAATTTGAATAATTTATCCTAACCAATTTTTCCGATAAAAATAAAATTATCAGTTATAGCATTTAAAAAATGTTAAATAACAAACGAAAATGAAATTTTTAAGCCAAACATCGCCCGATATTGAAAAAAGTCCAGAGAAGAAAAACGATTCTTTTTTAAAGCCCTACAAGATTATCATAACGAATTTGTGAATTTTCTTGAAAAAAAAAACGAAAATTCAAATTTTTATGGACCAAACGGTAATAAAAAAATTCCGTTTTGAGGTCAAACTATGTAAGATACGAAAAAATATGAATAAACAAAAATTGTGCACCCGAAAGAGATCTACAAATTCGTTATTAAACACTTTTTTATTTGACGCGTAGTTTTTATTTTAGTCGTAAGAAATAAAATTAATTTTAAAAGTCCTATGCAAAAATTTATACATTTAATTTCCTTCAATAATCCTAAGAAAATAAACGATTAATAATTGGTAATGTCCTTTTGCACGGGAAAACTGATTTTTTTAAACTTTATCATGTTTTTCGCAAACAAATTTATTTTATATAAATTTTAGTAATTGTTATCATCATGTTTATCAATTATATACCTTTCGAAGATAACATTTCCTTGCTGCAAAAAAGTCAGGTGTGTTTCCCAATAGATAATTTTTTTAAATCTGGTTCTTCTAAACACTCACCATTTATCTGATAATATACGAAGTTTAAAAACCCTCGTTCATATTTCTAATTTAAAATATAATTGGTAAACATTATGAAAAGAATTAATAAAATTTATAGAAAATAAATTTGCTGGCGAAAAGAATGATGAGGTTAAAAGATTAAGTTTTTCCGTGAAAGAAGGAACACACCAAGTCCCATATAATAACAGTTTCCGGGGTTGTCTCGCACTGGCCTAGTTACTAAATCGATACCCTCGAAACGTAAACAGTCAGGGCCGCCTTAACCCGAACAATTGGAATGCATAATCTTGCGGAATATACTACACTGGGTACTCGCGCACTGCGGTCCTTCCAAGGCGAGATCATTTATTTCATAATTTAAAAAGATTATTGAAATTAAATTATAGTTATAAAAATTTTAATAAATAAAAAATTTAATTAAAAATAAAGTGCAGGCAGCGAGAATCGAACAAGCAACATTTCGGCTATGAAGTTGAATCGCTACTGCCTGAGCTACCGGCCAATTTAAAGTACGTTTTGCCGAAAGAAAAATTTCATACTTATATTTCTGTATGACTTGTGGCAGATATTTAAAGACTTTCATTGCAAAAATTATAACCCGAAACCAAAATTTACAATAATTGCCGGGCTCACATTGTCAGAAAATTCTTGCCAAGTTCCAAAACATTTTATGGTCATTAAAATATTTTTTAAATATATTTTTTATTTAAATTAATGCACTAAGAATAATACGCAACTCAAACCCAAAAAATGTAGATTAAAAAAGATTTCTGTTCCATTTTGGTTCTGTTCCATGGTTCAAACAGTAAGATAATATTATAATGTTAAACTCAAACACAATATTGGATGCTGGAGAAAGTAATACGTACAAAGGCTCGAGGTTGAATAAATGAATAAATGATTGAATGAATGAATAAGTAATAGAGAAAAGATTTTGAAATCTGTTAGAAAATTACATATAAACTGAGAGGAAAAAAATGGTTAATTTGCAGTGAAAGCAAAAGATAAACCACTTGCATGGCTGGAAATGAAAAGTTTAAAGCGTATTATGAAGATCAATCGGCTGGTTAAAAAACAGTAAAAATAATGTTCAACTAACTTAATTTTGGTCTCGCATGCAAGATGAAGTATAAAAATATGACTAAAATGAGAATCTGAAACTGTCAGAAATAACTTATAAATAAAATAAATTGAGAAAATGCATTAAACGCACCATTTTGGCCCATTACGTGACGCTGGTTACCATGCGACAACCCAGGATGTTGCATATGATGAGCCATATGGGGTTGGGGTTGATGGTTGGGCATCGACAGTATTTGATGTCCTGCATGTGGATTATTCCGATGTGAATGGGGATGCTGAGGTTGCTGCGGAGGGGCCATAGTAGCCTGGTGCATCGGACGCATCGGACCTCCCATTCTTTAGGTTTAAAAAACAGAAGTATTTATCAAACAGAGTGAAATTCTAAGAAAATTTCAGGAAACCCCCAGGTTTCTTTATCTTTTCAAAGGTACCATGGGAAAACAGGGTTAAGTGACATTCTTTCGAAAAATGTTTTTTTTGTATCAATGAAATTTGACTAACATAATTAAGATCATAATTCTTAATTATTTATAATAAAAAATAGATTTTTAAAATTGCGAATATTGAACAAATTGACCAAATGCACTGGAAAAATAGACGAAAAGTACTTTATAGTGACTGAAATTTTTAAGAGAAGTAGAATACTTCACGAAATATAAGGTAAGAATATAAGCAAAGCACTTTGCGAATTTTGTCTGGCAAAAGTGGCCGAGCACACTTCTTGTTACAAAATAAAAATACCGCGTGTGGTATATGTCTTTCAGGTTTCATTTGACATAAATAATACGTCTACACAGTCATATTTAGTATATTATTGTTTTTTTTTTCAATGCGAGTTTCTCCAAGTCCAGGTTTCTCACCTAAAATTTGAGATATGAATTTTGTAGATTTTAATGGTAAATAATTGCATACAAAGTTTTATCCGCCAAGCTGCCGGGGAAAACAGTTGTTTTCAAACCCTGCATCTTAAAAATCGATAGAAAAAATTCTAAATTGTGTTCCAAGTTTCTTAACTAAAATCTGAGGAATCAATTTTGTAGATTTTGATGGTAAATAATTGTTAAAAAAAAGTTTAATATCCACAGGTGCCGGGGGAAAAAGTTTAAAGTTGAAAACGACTGTTTTTCTTGACAGCTATTTTTTTTGTTTTGATTTTTTAAGATTTAGGGGGTATAAAACTAATGATTTCCTTAGCAGCTAGGGGGTTAGTTTGTATGCAATTATTTACCATTAAAATCTACAACATTCATGTCCTAAATTTTATGTAAGAAAGTTGGAACAGATTTGAGAATTTTAAGGCATTTTTTTCGTTTTTTAATACTTAGGGGTTAAAAATGACTGCTTTCCCTGGCAGCTAAGAGGATGACACTTTTTTAGCAATCATTTATCATCAAAATCTACCATATTCATCAGTTAGATTGTTAGAAGCTTCAGTTCCATCTGTGAGTACGTAATATTAAATAATTATTTTTTTCATTTTTCAAAGTTTTATTCAATATTTTTAATTCGAGGGGAACTTTCGACAAATGATTGCAAGCTATTCTTAAATAAATGTATTATAAATGATAACCATCTTATAACTAAATTTGTTTCTAAATACCATGAGATTGAATAATAATTCAAACAAATTTGTATTTTATCTACAAAGCTACAAATTTTATAACAAAGTTACTTTTACAGATAAAAAAATTTTATTATGCTAAAAAGGATCAATATAATCGAAACTTGTTTACCTTATACAGTTAGCAGGTAGTGTAATTTTAACCTCTAATCTACCAAAATTACAACTTAGGTATAAAATAAGTTAACTCTAAAATATTTTCAAATAAATTCTAATAATTTAATCAACAGTGTATAACGTTTCTTATTTTAATAAAACTTTGCATTTCTTTTAAAACTATCAGTGAAATATAAATATTACTAGCCTCAAAGAAGAATTATCGACAGAACTAATGTAAATTTTATATTACTTATTATTAAAATCTCAATAAAAAGTTTTTCCGATAGTTTTCTCTATTGCTTTATGAACTATTTTTCCTCTATTTATTCTGGAATGGAACGAATTAAGTTAGCTAGAGGCATAGATTAAAATGGGATTTTAAATTCGCTTCGGATTTTATTTTCTACTTTAAATACATTTTTTTTTAAATTAAACCAATTTTTTAATCAGTTTAAAAAATTGGACTGAATGAATTGTTTTCGGAAACATGTTGTATTGCGAACTCTTCAGCACAATATGTCTCTACATATCCTAATTAGTAACTGTCAAAAAATTTGAGCGTGAGTGTATATTGTTTAAAACTGAAGCAACACACGTGTTTCAAATTGATAAACAAGATACAAAAGTGATTTTATTATTTTACTGCAAATGTAATCAGTTTTAAAATTCAAAAGAACAAAAAATCACATTTTTAGTAGAATAACAACATAAAATAAAAATGCACGTTAAATATATTATTGTATTATAAAAATCCAATGTTGCTCACTTAATTATTTATCAAAGGTTACAAATCTTTGAAAATGTAAGGTAATGTTTGTAAAACTTTTTCGAGGTGTTTTAGGATTGCATTTTAAAGCTGCTGATTAAAATTTTTTTAAATTTTGAACGGAAGCTCTTTCAAAAGAGAATATGTAATTAAAAATTGTGAAATTAAAATTATTGGACTTTCATTAATCGCTTCTTAAGTTTTTGATCAATAATCAATTAATAAAACCGAAAGGTTGTTTAAAACAATCTCTAAGAGTAACTTAACCTTATTCTCAAATACAATATCTAGTGAGGTTACATTTATAACATAAAATATGCACAGGGCATATATGTAGAACCACAAGGTGCTATCTCGTGCCACGTTGCCAGATTATAATCATACAAATAAAAAGATATGACAATCAGCGTACAATTCAAAACGGCTTTCAACGTCAAAATGATGGAAGATTAATGTATGGCAACATTGTGAACATCTGAAGCTATTTTTCCAGCACAAAGATTTAAGATAAAACAAACTTTATTATCAGTAAACAAGGTCTGGTACGAATTGCCCAATTTTGAAAAACATCTCCTGTAAAGTCGGCAAAATCAGAAATAGTAAAATTTAGTACTCTTTTGTTAATAACTATTTTAATTTTAATCGTCAATCCGATCGTTGTCACATTTTATTAAGTAATATGTATCATATGTTCCTTATAGGGCTATCTAGCCCTAGGAACTTTTCGTCAATAAATACAAATACGAATACAAATAGCACGCTACATGGTTTTAGGGTCACGATTTCTCAAAACTTAAACAAAAAAAGCGTACATCACTAATGCCGTATGGTTCATTTAAAATTAACTTCGGAATTTCCACTTTGCGAATTTCATAGCCTTGAATCTTGATCAGTGGTCGAAAAAACTTTAGTTTCAAAATGCTCTCCATTGATTTCGGTAAAATTTATTAAATTAATTAAATTCACTAAGTTTGAAAAAAACTTTTTAAAATCCATTAAATTGAGTAGAATTTACAAGAATTCAAGTAAATAAAAAAATACCACTGATATTCAGAGATTTATGGATAAATTAGTAAGAACGCAGGGTGAATTCTAAATTAATTGAAAAAAAATGCTTGAAAATCTCTTTAAATATTTGAAACACTACAAAATCCCTCAATTCTTGAGAATAAATTCTTTGAAATTCATTAAAATATTATAAAATCCCGCAAAATTCTATACATTTTGTTGACACTTCCTGCAATTCTGAGAATTTGATTAAAATAATTTAATAACTCCTAAAATCCCTTAAAATCACTGAAATCCTAGAAAATCTGGTAAAATCACTTGGAATCTTTTAAAATATCCTAAAACCTTAAAGATCATATACAATTATTTCCTATCTTCCGAAATACTATAAAATTATTTAAAACTTTATATACATTTTTTTTAATCTTTTAAAATCATTCAAAACATTTAGAAAATCCTTAAAGTTTTAAAACTATTTTCAAAATTCCTTTGAATCTGCAAAAATACCCAAAAATCTTTAAAATCCCTTGAAATATGTTGAACACCAGTGAAACTTTTTAAAGCTCTTTAAAATTCATCTAAAGTTTTAAAAATGTGCTAAATTCTTTACAATTCGTTGATATCCTTTCAAATTATTGAAATCTATTAAACATTCCTCTAAAAGTTTTAAAATACACTAAGAGATTTCAAGAAACTTCAGAAAAAGGCATACACTTGAATTCAATATTACTTAACCCATGGATTAACCTCTCCGTTAAAACTGTTTAAAGCTCTTGAAAATTCCCTGGAATTTTTAAAAATGCCCTAAACTCTATGGGTTAATTTCTTAAATGAAAGGTGACTAAAATGTGGTTTGACCAAACAAAATTGACTAAAAATAACTCTTTTTTAAGTAGACGGTATTCTAAATTGTAATAATACCGAAAATAATTCAGACTAAAACTGATTATTATTAAAAATGATTTCTTTTGAAAATATGGTGCATAAATGAGCCAAGTCTTGGAATTGATGTCCTGGACCTTCCATACATATATTTAAATTATTTTTACTTCATTACCCCTAAAAGCTATTTAGGACTATTGAATAATGTTTTAATCAATAAAATACTTTGAATTACTTGATACAGAAACATTTATCCTCGTGACTTTTTCCATTTAGCACAATCATATTAAATTTATAGGATCCTCAGATATTTTAAACATGTTTTGAAAGGATATTATATCAACATTCTCTAAAATAAACCATTAAAACTGAGACACTGTCTATGGCTATGGAATTTTCCTTAACGTTAGCCCTGAAGAGCTGGAAAAGAGGTTAGAGTTACGGAAAATTCCGTACCCACAGACAGTGCGTAAAATTAAAAGATTTTTAACTGTAAAATACCTCAAGTTGTGTTTGTTCACCTTTAGAGAAAATTGGGAGTGAAACCCGTTGGACGCTATTTGTTACAACTAACCTAATTCCATATTGAAAATCATTCTTAAATGCTTCATGTCACGACAATATATTGTACTTAATCAATTTTTAACGTGAAAAGTTCGCCTATGTCGAATTCCGAAGTTAATTTGAAATTTCCCGAACAGGCTTTGTGATATTCAGATTGCCTTGAATTGAAATAATTAAAAAACAGCTAACAGTTTGTTTCCACTTTTCATTTTGTGTGCCTTGAAGTGCTTGAAAAAATTACTACAAAAGTTTTGCTAAAAAAGAAAGAAAAATCCGAGCTTATAGTTCAAATTTCCGGATATTTTCTGGTAATTCCATTTATACAAAATAATAATTTTCAGAGAAAAAATTATGAAATTGAAGTGAAATAATATTTGTCATGTGATATTTAACATACAATTAATAAACATGACAGGAAGACCCAGATATTTTTCTGTCTTTTACACAATATATTTAAAATAATTCAAAAATATTTCCAAAATCTATGAAAAGAGAGTGGCAGCGAAAAATATAACAGTGTATATATTATATAGACAGTGTACGTGTTCAGAAAAAATACGGCTATTTTTACCAAAATTTGGGTACACGTAGCCACGGCCTTATGTCACTCACAAGTGGGGATTCCTAAATTTGAGATGCGGAAAGTCCACATTTCTTCCAGAATCTAGACGTATTTCACACCGGTAATTGGTTTCGATCTCAGTAAACTACATTCGAAACCGCGGAGCTCAATCACGATTTTTTAATTGTAAAAAGTGAGTATTCAAGTTTTTCTTTCTTTTGTAGAAAAAGGTAAGTTAGAAACAAAAGCCTAATAACAGAGTAAAGCTAATTATTTCAACTTTTAAGTGCAATTACTTAAAAACATGTTGGAACTATATTAACTAATATAATCGGATAAAAACTGATCGGAAAATAACGTGTCCACCCGGTAAATTAACTATGGAACGAGCCTAGAATTTCAGCCATGATATGCACGCAAATAGTGAAGAACGATATCAAAGTAAGCGAACGCCGGTAAAACCGTTAAAACTCTATGTCATGTTCCCCCTGGCCGTGAAACTATCAAAATCATTTGCAATATATTATATTCTATAAATAAATCAGTCGATACACAGTGGGCTTGGCCCGGCTGTGAACCACCGATCATTTCGGAGCATTTTCTTACCGTAGTCTGCACTATTTCACGAAAAGTTTCAGCTGTCTCGTCGATGAAATTTTCGGCGAAACAGACGATAACCCTCTTCTACAACCACTGTCAGGCCCTTTCGAACGGCAATTGGCAAACAGTAAAGAAAACGAGTCTGTAGACTAAAATGCGGCCATTTTGCTGTAGACTCCACTGTTCAAAGGGAAGACTGCCTACCGTGTGTGTACCTGCCTAACTGGCTCTCTATCGAACTGCTATCGATAGTCGATTCAAGAAACAGCTACAAACAGATTTTTAGTAAGCAGCCTAGTTTGTAAATATATTATTAAAGTCCTCATAAAACAAGAAAAAATATATATATCTGTTTGTTTATCTGCCTACCTTGTGTTTACTCCTCAACAACAAATATTTTGCATTTTGTATTTTAATGGGAACTCTCGAATAGTTCAGACTCGATTGTCTATCGAATGGAGGTGGAGGGCATAAGGGTCGCGCGGGAATTTCAATTTGATTTATCTCCAGGGTAAAAAAATAAGTAAGCAGAGAAGCAAAATACCATGAACGTAATTCTGAGGCTTGTCAGTAGTTTTCGTTGTGCGTGTCGGAGTAGCTATTTAATTTTTTTATATTTCGGTTTATTCTCGGTTTCCAAAATATTTGTCTGGTGATTATTTTAACGTTCTACGATAAATATGGAATTTGTCCCCTCGTATTTTTTTTAATTATTAGTGCAAGAATTAAGGTAAATTTAAAGTAAAAACAGATACAAGTTCATAATTTTTTCTGTAATTTATGCTTGTTCCCACCCCCTCCGTATTTTTTTAAATTTTCAATTTGCAATGATCAGTTCATTTATTTTCAATAATAAATTTCGATACATTAAAATACAAATCAAAATATCCAAATTTCCGGGCATGCGCATTTCTGCATTTAGCATCAATCGTTAATTTTGTGCATTTTTTGCACACATCAACAACAAAAAATATTAAGAAAAATGTAAATCTTACTTAAAATAGCTTGAAACATAATTGAAAAAAAGTTTTTCACTTCTTTGAACTGCAAAAGCATAATTGATAAAATACTAGAAGTAAAAAAATCGCCTTTTTTATTTAACTCGCCTCACCCTTCATTAACAACAGTGCTGCCACCACAAATGCAAAAATTGGCATTTGGCAAACTTTGACCACAAATCTCTGCAGCAATACTACGCATGCGTAAGTAATAGCTTTCCATTGGTGAGAAAAGAGAAAAATTTGGTATTCTGTCCAATCTCTATTTTTCACCAATGACAGAGCCTTATATGGCGCATGCGCAGTAGTGCACCTGGCACTCAATGGAGCACTGATTGACAAACACTGGTAAACTGACGGTGTGTGGCGGAGTGAGGAAGTGCATTAGTGCAAAGCCGCGGTAGTCATGCTTCGCATTTTTTTTATAAATATAACCGAAAATAGTGTAAAAAAATAATGTGCAGTTCCACCCGTTATGTTTATTGTATATAGTATTACCCAGTTAGCCAATTATTATATATTCTTGTACTTAGTATAATGGGAAAATAAGCTCAAATTTTGAGTCTCCTGAGATGAAGGAGTCTGTCAAGAAAGCATGCGTGAAGTAGGTTATAAATGACATTGATATTTTTTTAAACGTGCACATGTTTTGCGTTTTTTTGCACACTGCGTGTCTTATTAAATTGTGCAAGTGGTTACACAATTATAGCGGCAAATTAAGAAAAATTGTCTTGTGACGCGAAGTATTCGCGTAATGCTATGTTGTCACTTAGGTTGAGTTTTTGCAGTGGAGAGACTATAACGTTATTGTCAGGCTATAATTTATTTATTCTGTGTAAAGTCACATCGAAACAGGTATCGTCAAGAGAATCAATTTGATAAGGTAAGCTATAGCATTTAATTAATTATATCAATGTATCCAAGGACTCGCTAAGTTCTATTAAATTTAAAATAAGCGGACTTGGCAGTGCCTGCTGTAGTTTTTGTTCTAGCGTCTAGATAATTTAAAAAAGCTAAGTTTGGTTTATACTAATTGGTAATTCGGAAGCTGAGAATTTATCTCATACTCCTCTGTAATTTATAATTTTTTTCTTATTAGATAATTTTTCATGTAAATGCAGACATTTTTTTATCTGGTTATGAAATGCAATGTAGTTTCGCGAAACACTTCCTTTTTTATCATAATGAATCATCGTGAAAGCATTCAATCTATTTTTCATTACAGTTTTCGTATTGCATATTAAAGTAAGGTTTTTAAGCTTTCACTTGTCATATTTTAGATTCGAATCGTTGAATTATTAATGCTGTGTTTAAATGTTAAACACCCCTATAATTGAATGCTCCAAAATTGCATGCGAATTTTTAAATTCTTAAAATCAAAGCTTGTAACAGGATAAGCATGTTTAGGCTGCCCAGCTTCGATTTTATTCATATTCTAACGGTAAAGTTACTACTATTATATAACTAATTTACCCCAAGTATCACGTTAAACAAATTGCAATAGTTAAGAACAAATGTTGTAAAATCAAATTTTCTCCAAATTGATTTAACGGATTTCAATTATTCTGATACATATATGATGTACATAATACAAAGGCAGTTTCAAAAACAAATTGAGCAGCAATTTTTGTCATTAGGAGGGGGTCAGGTTCTGCACTCGATGTCGCATAATTGATCAGAGACAAAATATCAAGTCTTAAAGAAATTAGGCGATAGGTAGATTAGATTCTTCTTTTTTAAACACCCAACGTTTATCGTCTTATTTCCAAATTCGCTAAAAAACAAAAAAAAAACATCGAATCAAAATTAACAAAATTGGGCGATTTTTCAGAAAATCCTCAAAAATCCAATTGCGAACTTTTCTACATTGAGTTCAACTCTATTATATCAAATGTATATTAAATTTATTTATGTACCTCGGTCTGGGACTGCTTATTCAGGTATTGCAAAATCCATTACAAATTTCATTTTTCATTATAACTTCGATATTTATTTTATATTGATTTTTATTCTCAGCTACCCTAAAAAATGTGTAACTTCAATAAATTAATATTCTTACCATTCATAATACGCGTTTACATTGAAACAAATGTATTTTTGTTGTCTTGTCTTTGTAATTAAAAAAAAAAGTTGGATCCTATGAAAAATCAATTTTGTTAATTAACATTGTATTGCGCCTTGTGTCGTTTTTCCAAAAAATTAGTTTCTTTAATTTCAATATTATTTCTTACGATTTCAACCAAAAATACACATCGTACGAAAAAAATTATTTAATATAAAATTTGCAGATCTTTTTTAGCTAACAACTTGTGTCTATTTTTTTGTGTGTAGCTTATGTCGTTTGTTCAAGTTTTTTTTTTTGTTATTTTTATTTTCTTTTTTTTTAATTTTAAAAATGACTACTGATAATTTTCTTTTTGTCAAAAAAAGTTCTAAGGATAAATTGTTCCAAAAGCTCATCTAATGGATTAATTATTTCAAAAGTAATCGTGCTCACAGATATACGGGTGTACGTAAAAGCCTATTTTTTCGG
>JAWWLR010000034.1:23619102-23631347 GCA_035041075.1 Acraspis erinacei | reverse complement strand
ACGAAGAAGAGGGGAGCGGGGCTTCATCCATGCACGTTATTCTTAGAAATTCGGAAATTGAAACATAGAAGCCGCAGTAAGTGCAAATAAATTTAATATGGATTAACTCTACCCGCCAAAGAAACCTGGTAAGTGAAAAACGAACCTAGCCAACAACAAGTTTAAATCTGTTTTGGTTATAAATTCAACTGTTTTGTTGGAAATTCATTCTTTATGGTTAAAAATTTGAACGTTTTTTTGAAAATTCAACTATTTCGTAGAAAATTTACTCTCTATTTAAAATTCCTATTTTAGTATTGAAAATTAAACTGTTTTCTTGTGTGAATAAAAATACAACAATTTTGTTAAAAATCCGTCCACTTTTTTTTTAAATTCAACTGTTCTGTTGAAAGTTTAACATTTCGTAGAAAATGGTCTCCTTGCTTAAAACTAAATTTTGGTGTTGTAAGGTCAAAATAAAATCTTTTTTGTTGTTGAAAATTTGTCTTTTTGATTTAAATATTAATCTATTCGACTAATTTGTTTGAAAATGTTTGTTAAACTATTTTGTTAAGAAATCTTTGAAATCTTTGATTGTAAATTTATCTCTTTTGTTAAAAGTTTTACAATTTTGTTGAAAACTGACGTTTTTTAATTGAAAATTAAGCCTCTTGGGTAAAAGTTCGACTACTTTCTTACGTTTTTTATTTTTATTTAATTAACCCTTAGCTGCCACACTTATCTGGTATAACATAGCTGCCACGTAGGGTCAGTATGAACCCAGCGATTAAAAATTGTTATTGCAAAAAAACTACAATATTTTGACTAGATTTTTTTTTCGTTCATACTGAAAGGTTACTTTAATGAAGGGAATAGGTTATATAATTGAAAATTTAAATTGACTATTGCACAAAAATGGTAAAAGTCAGGAAACCTGAAAAAATTCCTATTTTTATAAAAAAAAGAGATTTTTTTATTTCTCATCATTAAGACATAATACTTCGTTTCTTTTATCTAAAGATGTATTAATTTAAGAAAAAAATAGCAGTTTAGTAGCCCATTAAGAAAAGGTACTTATTTCGAGAAATGAAATTAGGAATCATAGGGTTTTACAAAATTTCAAGTTTTTAGTAATATGCACTCATAATTATTGTTTATATCAAAAAATAATACAGTTTTCTTATAAAAAAACACTTGAAAATAATATATATTTTTATTTGTCAAATAAATAAATAAGTGCACACAAACGATGACTAGTTTTTAATATTATGCTTTGCATAAATATAAAAAACATTATAGCTACTTAATTTATTAGTCTTGTACACTTACGTTAAGAGCGTAAAATTTATACAATTTATACGTCCAAAAAATACTTTATTTCGAGAAATTTTTTTTTTTTTTAAATCGTTTTCACACATTTAATTTACTTTATTCTTCATTCTAGCATCAAAATCAATCGAAACAAAAAATGACAAAATGAAAACCCACTTTCACCCCCTCCCACAACTATGGCACCTCTTTATATGTAATACTATCAGTCTTAATAGTTATTTACACTCTCCAACAATAGATTTGGGTGGTTGTTAGTATACATTTAAGAATTATGTACTTTTAAAATACACTGAAATATGACTGGGGTCATATTGACCCACAGTGGCAGCTAAGTGTTAAGACTTATGTTTTTGTTTTAAAATGATTTTTTCCCAAAATTCTTTATTTGATGAAAATTCGTCCTTTTGGTATTCAAATTCATTATTTTTCGACGAAATTTAGTCGTTTTTTGGTGGAAATATAAAGTATTAGAGGTTTTTTGGAAAATTCATCTTCTTTGGTAGAAAAGTATTTTTTCTTTGTTTAAAATAAATGAATAAATATTAATGGTCAGAGAAAATGCAAATTAAGCCAAAGAAAGAATTTAAACTTATTATTTCTTAAAACCATAAATAACCTACAGTCAGGGTTACAGTTCGTTACAGGGTGAGAGTGGTCTTTGGAAGATGGCCTATAATCATTTACGTAATTTAAGTACGGTCCCTAACCCATTTTCACGTTTATTATTTAAAAAGTATGAAAAGGGTCCAAAAAGCTGTTCAACATGCTTATAATTTCACAAAAACCGTATTTGTAGATGCGCGGGTCTATTTAAAATTACAAAGTATAAAATTTTAATATCACATTAATAATAAAATATTTAAAGAAATTTAGCTATTTCTTAGATTCAATTTAATTAATTTTTAAAAAGTGAAAACTTGTTTAAAATATTTATCTGTATTATTATTATTGATAGTGTGTATTGCTTTCAAATGGATCCGCGCTTTGCGGTACATGCGCAATTGAAAAAGTCGCGGTCGTTAGCATCTCTGAGCTGGATACTTCGTTAGTCAATGCAGCCACTGTATACCATTTTTCTGATTGGTTCAGCGTTTTGCAAGATGTGACGTTCCAAGCTCACCGAGCTCTTTGCAAATGGTTTTCGATACTTTTTTTTAAATATTTTTTTCTCACAACCGAAGTATTAAAAAAAATGCAGTGCATCAGATTTTTTAGAATTTTATGTATAATTCAGAAATATATTATCTAAAATTGATGCAACAATACAATTATGATTTTCTCGCTTTCTCGTGTGTTTGTTTCGTGATCCGAAATAGAATTTTAGTGTGGTAGTAAGGTCAGGAGAATCCTAGAAATCACGGAAATGTTAGGGAATTTCTATAAAAGTCACTTCTAACAACTGTCGAGGATAATAAATTTGAAATGGTTTTGTTCTATGTTAAAAATGTTGCAAGATTAAAATTCCGATCTCTAAATATTAATGCCCAGGAAAAATAACAAATTGGTCACACAAAAATTAGGGAATTTTGAAAAAGAGGTTTTGTGGACACTGTGATATAATATTCTTGTTAGAAATTTATTTGCCTTGTCTTTCTATTATATTACTGTTATTATTTTTGGTTGAAAATTCGTTTTTATTGATTTGAAACTTGTACTATTTTCTAGGAAATTAACTATATGTTGAAAATTTAACTAAAACCTTTCTTGATTGAAAAATCAAATCTTTTTTTTTTTAATATTCGCCGTTTTGGTTTCAGAATTCATCTATTTTAATAGAAATTGCATCTTTTTTCTTTATAAAAATACAAATGTTTGATTAAAAATTAAATTAAGAAAATTAAAAAATTTTTTTTCTAATACAATTTTTTTCACAAACTTAAAAAAAATAGTTTTGAGATTCTCTTAAGACTTAAGTTAACGTCTTAATAGGTTACGGAACCCTCCCTTGTAGGCGCTCGGCTACTACTGTTTTATTTATTTAGTTCAAGATTCATAATTTTAGTTTAGAATTGAAAATTCCACTACTACATCGAGGTGGTTGTAAATTTAACTGTTTTGTTGAAAATGTGTTTTTCGTTTTCGTTTTAAAATTAATTTGTTTGTACTAAAAAATGTAACTTTTTTTATTTTTGGTTTGAAATTTCCATTCACTTGGTTGGAAATACAACTGTTTACTTAAAAATTAATTTTGTTGAAAATTCATATTTTTGGGTTAATAATTCATTGTCACTCTAGGCCTCTAGGGTGCACTGTATTCTGTTAAGAATACTACTCTCTGGTTGAAAATTTGACTATTGTGTTGGCAAGTTACCTAATTTCTTAAGATGTCATCTTTTTGGTCGAAAATGTAATTATTTGGTTGAAAATTGGTCCTTTTGGATTCAAGATTCATCATGTTTCAAAATATGATATGTTCAAAGTGATAGACTAAAATGTGGGTACTTTTTTGTCTATTTCAGCGCGTTCACTTTGAGGTTTAAACTAATCCCAAAAATAAGACGTGCTTTCATGCAAAAGATTGTTGAGAAAAAACTCGAAAACCATACTCTTGTTACATAAAGTATCGTGTGTGCCGAGTTTGAAATGTTGAAAAGTGTATCTTTTTTATGAATGTTTGAAAATCTCTCCTTTTTCCAGGTGCCAAATATATATTGAAATTGGATGATGACGTGTTCGTGCATATCCTCGCAGTGTTGGATTTCCTGAAGCATCATTTGTCGCCCTGGGGAGCCAGACGTCTCATACTATGTGATCCTCTCTCGGCCAAAGTGAAGAGATCCTATCGTTCAAAGTGGAGGGTATCCCCGCGAGAGTATCCTGGAAGACATTATCCAGTTTACTGCGCCGGATGGGGCATTCTCTACTCTCCGGATACGGCCTTCCTATTGTACCGCGAAGCTCAAAGAGAACCTTATTTTTGGATAGATGATGTGCATATCACTGGAACTCTAGCTAGAAAACTTAATTTAACTCAAGTGTCCCTGCACTCTCTCGTGCTTACTAAGAAGGAGAAGGAATACATGCTGAATGATTCTGCTTTCTTTAAAGACTTTTTGTTTGGACCGCCAGACTTAACAGAAAACGAAATACGAGCTCTGCACAGTATTGTTTCCCGAGGCTCAATATTCAAAGATATGATTATGCGGTGACTTTGTAAGCGAATAATGCAATAAAATTTTTAAAAACTTTCCTCAGCTCACGTTTAATATATTTATGTACAATCCAGCACTTTAACTCCCTCGGTTATTTCGAGGCAAGAAAGAAGAAAATCGTACTACGCGAAAACGACGCAAAATTCGAATAGCAGTTCAAAATTCTGCAGCTTTCTGACTTATATTAAATTCTACCCTTTCCAGATATATATTTTGTTAAGAATATGTTCCATGAGATTATTAAGGTTCTTGGGCTTCAAAGTAAAAAAAAATTGGTTTTTATCTCTAAAATTGAAGAAATATCATTTTCACCAATTGAAAATCTCCTTTTTCTCGAAAACAAAGCAAAATCGGAATAGCAAATCATAGTTCAAAATTGTTCCTCTTCCCAAAGTCTATGAAAATGTATACTTAACAGATGTACAATAGATCTTGTGTATTTAAAAAAAAATTCTGATAAAAAAAGTATGAATAAGCGGCTAAATTAGAATTTTTGACGAACTTCAACTTTTTTTTAGGTAAGTATCAATATTCAAATTCGCCCCCTACCTTAAGTCTTAAAAATGATATTCTTACTAGAAATTTAGCACCTGCATTTGAAAAAATATTAATATTATATCGTTTTTTTCTATATTTTTCAGGGTGTCTACCCTACCTGGAAAACCTGGAATTGTCAGGGAATTTTTTTTTAGGTCAGGGAATTTTTTCAAGAGCGTAGTTTTTTTTTTAAATTGCAATATTAAATGGCTCTGTTGCCTGAAATAAATTTTTCGACTGAAAGTTCAGTTTATCAAGTTTCTTCCTTGTTTTTTCTTTCTTGTTTTTTTTTTGTTATTGAAAAGAAATTTTCCTACTTAAAATGTAATTATTTAATATTTAGTTGAAAAATTATTTTTGGTTGAAAATTTGGACCTTTTGTTATAAATCAATGTTCTGGCCTGAAAATAATTCTTTTTATGGGAAATTTAATGATTCTAGTTAAAGACTCATCAATTTATTTCAAAATTCATCTTTTTGGTTGCTAATTCCACTATTTAAGTTGACGAATCATCATTTTAGTTGAAAATTCGTCGCTCTGGTTGAAAATGCATTTTTAACTGTAAATTTAACTATTCAATTTTTATTCGACAATTTATCTTTTCAATTTAAAATTCATGTATTTTCCATAAAATTCGTCTTCACTGAGAACAACGATTTTTCTATTCAATTTTTGTTTGAAAATGGATATTTTTTTGTTTGAAATTTAACTATTTGGCTGAAAATTTGTTTTATTTGTATTTTATAATTCAAATATTGTGTTGAACATTCATGTATTTTTAATATTGACTTTAATTTTTGTGTCTAAAATGGTAGAAAATTCATCGCGTATGTTAAAAATAAAACTATTTTGTTCAAAATTGAAATCTTTTCTCAAAAATTCATCTTTTTGTTTAAAATTCATTTATTCGAGATGAAGATTGATAATTTTAGTTGAAAAATAATTAGTTTGGTTGAAAATTTAACTGTTTAGTTAAAAGTGGTCCTTCTTTAATTAAAAATTAATCTTTTTTGTTCAAAATTCATATATTTAATTTAAAAATCATCTTTCTTGCTATAAAATTAATTGTCCTGTTTGACAATTAATCGTATTGTTTAAGTATTCAAGTATTGCAATTAACTATTGATCATATTAGTAATTAATTCATCTATTTGGTTTTTTGGAAAATTCGTCTTTTTAGTTTCAAAATTCATCCATTTTAGTAGAATTTGTATCCTTTTTGGATAAAAATTCGTCTTGCTGATTTTAAAACTTTTCCAGCAAATTTGATTTTTGTTGCAAATTCACAATTCGGTGCTGAAAATTCAACTGAAATATTGTTTGGTTGAGAATGCAACTTTTTTTTAATTGGTCTATGAGTTAAAAATTCAGCTGTTTTAGTAGAAATTTAATCCTTCTGGATAAAAAAATCAATAATTTTTCAGAAAATTCGTCTTTGGTTTTAAAATTCAACGGAATTATTTCTTGATTGATAATTAACCTTTTTTAAATTCTTTTTTGATTAACAAATTGCTGTTTTAGTATAAATTATATCTTTTTGGCTAAAAATTCAACAGTTTGGTACAAAATTTTGTCAACAATTTTAGTCGGAAATTCGTCCTTTTGATCCTAAAGTTAAACTGAAATCTTTCATGCTTAAGAATTAAGTTATTTTTTTAAGTCGTCTTCGATTTAAAAAGTGCTCTGTTAATCAGATTATTTTTTGTATAAAAATTCAACAGCTTTGTTGAAAACTTCTGGTTTTGCTTTTATAATTCAACCTAAATATTTCTTGAAAAATCATATCTCTGGTTGTAAATTTAACTATTTTGTTGAAAATTCATTCTTTTTTTTTAGTTTTAAACTAATTTTTTAAACATAAAATTATGTAAAATTTTCGGGTGAAAATTCAACAGTTTTACAGAAACTGTTTTTTTCTACCTAAAAATAGACAAATTTAAAAACCAAAAAGGCGAATTTTCAACCAAGAAGATTAGTTTTATACCACAGAAGACGAATTTGAATTATATGAATTTTTAAATGAATGATTTGTTTTATTTGAATTTGATAATGCAAATATTTTGTTGAACATTAATATATTTTTAATATTGACTTTAATTTTATGGACTAAAATGGGAGAAAATTTATCGTGTTGGTTAAAAATAAAACTACTTTGTTCAAAATTGAAATCTTTTCTAAAAAATTCATCATTTTGTTTAAAATTCATTTATTCGAGTTAAAAATTGATCATTATAGTTAAAACATCAGTAGTTTTGTTGAAAATTTAACTTTTTAGTTAAAAGCGGGTCTTCTTTAATGGAAAATTCAAGTTTTTTATTAAAAATTCATATAATTAATTTAAAAATCATGTTTTTTGCTAGAAAATTAATATTCCTGTTTGAAAATTAATCGTCTTGTTTACAAATTTTTTGTTTTGTTTAAAAATTCAAGTATTGCAATTAACTATTGATAATTTTAGTAATTAATTTATCTTTTTGTTTGAAAATAAAACTATTTGGTTACAGGTTCAATTAAATTTGTTTAAAAAATAAATCTGTTTTTTTTTAAGTAAGAATAATTTTTGTTAACTGAAAATTCAACTATTCCATTTTTGGTTAAACGTGTTATTTTTTAGTTCAAAATTCAGCTATTTGCTTGAAAATTGATCTTTTTCAGTTGAAAATTCAACTCTTGGATTGAGAATTAATGTATTTTTTGGAAAAATCGTCTTTTTGGTAGAAATTTAATCCTTTTGGTTTAAAATTCAACTATTGGCTTGAAAATTCATGTATCTTTTTGAAAATTCAAATTTCAAGTTAATTTTTAACATAGTACTCACATTATTTTACCTTAATATGCACTAAATTTTTAGCACAAGTAGATCAAATAAATATATGTTTGAATTTTTATTCATATTCATGTACATACCTGGAAAAAACTTGAGATAACTGGAAAAAATCTGGAATTGTCAGGGAATTTTTTTTGCAGAATTTGAGTAGACACTGTATTTCTTTTAATTAGTTCAAATATACAAGATAAATATCTGGCAAGGGGATCATATTAATGATTTCAGTAAGGGCGACGAATTTCAATATTGATATTCAAATAAAAAAAAGTTGAAAAAATAAAATCTTGAAGTTCGTCAAACTAATTGCTATTTTAGTCGCTTAATATAATTTTCATATTTTTTTAAAAAAGATTTTTTCTTAAAATACACAAGATCTACATCTGGTAAGGGTAAATTTTTATAGATTTTGAGAAGAGGAACAATTTTGAACTATGAATTGCTATTGCTACTTTGCTGTGTTGTCGGAAAAACGAGATTTTCAATCGGTAAAAATGATATTTCTTCAATTTTAGAGATAAAAAAAAACATTTTTCTGTACTTTGAAGCTTATGAACCAAAATATTCTTTACATAGTCAGTGGATTAAAAGCAAACGTTTTCAAAAATAAAATTTTATAGTTCGTTAAACGAAATACTACATTATTCCATTTTTATCGAATTTTTCTATATTTTTTGAAAAATTTATTAAAGAAAACAAAATGTATATCTGTAAAGGGTACACTTTAATCGTTTTTAAACGACTTTAGTCGTTTTCGAGAAAAATTAGATTTTTAATGGTTAAATATGAAAACATCTTTTTTCTCAAAAAACGCGTAGTACGATTTTTTTCTTTCTTGGGTAGCAGTGCCTTATTGTACCATATATTCCGTTAAGTTCTCTAAAGTATACCCTATTTCCAAGATTTGGTCCCTGTGGTACCCCATGTGCAGCGCACAATGTAACTTTTCATAATGTCGCCTTTCATTCATTAAATTAATTAATTAAGTAACCTATTTCTGAATGCTCTTGAATTCCTTTAAAATATTTCACGGTACTTAAAAAACGAGAAATTTTTAATAGGTTTCAATAGTTTGAAGGGATTTTCAAAATTTTAGGGCATTTTAAAACTTCTAAGGAAATTTTCAAGAGCTCTTTAATTTGAAATATTTTAGGTAATTTAAAGATTCCAAGAAGCTATTAATTTCTTTTATTAAATTGATTGGATTTCAAAACGTTCAAAATATTTTAGAATAATGCATTTTATAGAATTCCGAAGATATGGAACGATTTTATAGGACCTATTAGATTTTAGATATTTTAACAGATTCCACGGGATTTTATAAGCTTCCCGCGAAAATTTCCCAGGATTTCAGACAATATCGCCAGATTTCATAGAATATCACAGCATTCAATAATATTTCAGTGGATTTTAAATATTTTATTAAAACAAAGGTGAGGCATTTTCTAGCTTTTCCCAGATTTTTAGAGTCTTGACATTAGTTTTCGAAATTCACCCTGAATTATTACTAATTTATCTTAAATTCTTTGAAATTATTTTGAATTTAAATGTACTTGATTAAATGGATTTTTATTTACTTTTTGACAGTTTTTATTTATTTGATCCTGAAAATCAATTGATAAAATGATTTGAAAGATTTTAAGGTATTTTTTCAAATTCCATGGCATTTTCAAGAACTTAGAAATTTTCCAGGATTACAAAGAATTTGAAATATTTTAGGGTATTACAAAAATTCCTAGGCATTTAGGATCTTTAAAAAGTTTCACGGGATTTTATAAGATATGGATGTCAAAAAATGTATTCACAAGAAGTGAGAGATTTCGTAAAGTTTCAAAGATTTAAAGGGATTTTCAAATATTTGTGCAATTCACCTTGAATTCGATCTTAAGTCGTATTAATTTATCCTAAGTTCTTTTAAATTCACTTAATTCTACTCAATTCAATTAATTATTTCATATCTTTGAATGGCTTTCAAGTCACTAGCTTGTTTCTTAAATTCAGCTTGATTTTTTTTCATGAATTTCGTCTAATTCTTCTAATTTCCTATTTTTTTCAATTTTTAAAATTGCTCCTTTGTATTTAAATTGTTTTACATTTTTTTGGCATTCATCCTGAATTCTTTTAAATTCTTGGGAATTCTCTTCAATTTTTTCTATTTACTTGAATTATTTTTAATTCACTTAATTCTTTTGAATTCAATGGATTTTTTAAAAAGTTTAATTGATCAAATTTTTTTGAATTTCCTTTTATATTTCTAAGCTCATTTAAAAGTTACAGAATTCAATGAAGTTTTTTCTCATTTTTAAATTGTTTTCAATTAATTAGACCTTTTATGAATTTTATCGAATTCTTCTCGTTTCTCTTAAATTCCTCTCAAATAATTCCAATTTTACGGAATAAATTAGAATTTGTTTGACATTGTATTTTTTTCAATCCATTTGAATTCTGTTGAATTTAACTTGAACGTTTTGAAATAATATGAATTTATACTGAATTTTGCTCCACTCTTAGCACGAAAAAAGTACCATTTCATTGAAATATAATGCAAATAAAAATATAATATATGAACTATAAGAAATATTATGAAGTTTTTTGGTTAAAAAATGCCGATTTGTTTTTGAGACATTAAAGAAAAACAGTTTTTGGGGGTGAACTTTAAGGATTGGTTTCACCCCTTAAATCGATGAATCAAAGCGTAACAAAAAAATAAGTGACTACAATTTTTGTACGCACTACAACATATTACAGAAAATCGGTGAGGTACATCTAGGGAGAGAAGCACTCAAATATGTTGTTTTTTAAATGAAATAAGACGACATGGTAGACACATATCTTATCGATTTGCCGAAACAATTTTTTTTACAAAGTTACGAGTGTTTGAATTTTTCAAATTAAAAACGCGGTTTATCAAAAAATGATGCAAATTTTTGTTCAAGGCGTGATACTTTCTAATCTAATGCAGATATTTATCTTTTTCTTTCTGATTCTGATAGAATTTATCGTTCTCAGTTCGTTCTCGTTCTTCAAAAAAAACCGTTAAGTTTTTTCAAAGGCCCCTAGGTGAAACTTTTTCGAAAAAAAACTAAGGTTAAAAATTTCAGATTTTTGGAATTTCTTAAAATTCTATGTTATTTTGTGTTTCTTTAATTTCTTTAATGATTGTGGTATCAATAATGAAAGAAGTTAAAACTAGCAGTAAAGAAAATTATATATTATAGTTTGATTATGAAAGTTACTTGGACCGGATATTATAAAGTTTGTAAATTGAATTCCAAAAATTATTACTCTAAATTTTACTAAACATATGTTTTAATTTAATTCCGTGAATGCAAATTCGCTATACAAAAAGGGTGAACGAAAAACTTCATTTTCAAAATTCCATAACTTTTCCTGACCAATTTTAAATTTTGCCTGTCCATCAATATTCAAAGACCTGAATTTTAATCTTGTAATATGGTAGAATATGATTGATTAAACGTCAACCAAAAACATTTTCAACCAAATAATTTAATTTTCTAGAAGAAATTTCAACAAAAAAAAAGATGGATTTTTCAACCAAAAGGACGAATTTTCTACCCAAATAGGGGAGTGTTTAACAAAACAGTTCAACTATTGACCAAAAATGAGGAACTTAAAGCCAACAAGATTAGTTTTCTACAAAAAAGATGAATTTTCAAGCAAAGAAAGTTTAGAAACTTAATTTTAAACCAAAAAAAAAACGAACTTTCAGGAAAATAGTTACATTCTCAACCAAAGAGGTGAACCTTCAACCAAAAGTTGTTGAATTTTTGCATTTAAAAAATTACTTTCCAATCAAAATGACGAATTTTTTATAAACTTTTAAATTTTCAAATAAAATTACAAATATTGTACAAAAATGATTTTTTAATAAAGCGGTTCAACCTTCAACCAAGTAATTGAATTTTCAGAAAAAACACATTTTAATTTCAAATAAAAAATGCAATTTCTACCAAAAGAAATTATTCTTTTAACTATAAAGAACACAATTTTTTACTAATTATTAAGTATTTATATTACTTATTTAATTATAAATTCTGTTTTATAAAGTAATTATTAATATGTATTAATTATTTCACTAATATTTTAATTCAATTTAAATCAACAAATTCTTTATTTATTATCCTTGACAATTATTTGAAGTGTCTCTTGTAAAAAGTCCCTGACTTTTTCCAGATGTTTGTTCAAAATCTCTTATATAAAAATTAAAATTCGTAAAATTAGAAACATTTGCAAAATGATGAAAAACGTTGGAAACTAGCAGAAGGAAAGATGAAAAGCAGAGTTTGTCAATTTTCTAGCTGGACAAAATAATATATTTCCTCTAACTCTGAAGGCAAGGGAAGTATATCTATTTTCTTGGAATTACGCCACATCTTTGCTAACAGTTAAATTCTTATAA
>JAWWLR010000034.1:23247385-23260984 GCA_035041075.1 Acraspis erinacei | reverse complement strand
TACTGTACCAAAACGCGACCAGGGGCCCTCACACTCCTCGAAAAATATTTTATATCCCGTTCTACGATGTGGCGGTTCAATTGGGTTCCGAACGAACTGAAGTCAATAGACGTGGAAAGGAGATTTTTCACTTGCGAACAACTAATCCAATGGCAACATCTGACCGAGTTTCTGCATCTTATTGCAACCAGCGATGAGGAGTGGATTCGCTACGATAACCCTAGGCCTAAGAAATCGTGAGTTATGCCCAGAAAACCATCAACATCAAGTCCAGTACCGAATAGCTATGCATCGAAGCGCAAAACCCTAGGCAGTGACGAATGGTATGTTCACAGGGGACGAAGAGAAAAACTACAGGTATTTGAATAAAATGGGAGTGGACGGAAAATACGGTACAGGGGGTAAAAGAGTGTGTGTATCTGGGTTTCCTGGTCAGGATGAATGGTAAGAGTCGATGCTCATATAAAGGAGAGGGAGAGAGAGAAGGGCAAATGTGATGGTGAGGCAAGTTGGGTGTTGGGAAAGAGGTTGTTGGCAGATGATTTTAGAAGAAGACTAAAATGGTTCGATTCGCGAGTGATGAGAGACTTATTTTATGGAAAGGGGATTACAAGATGGAGTTTGACGGGGAAAGGTATTTGAGAACGAATGGAGAATGGGACGAAATAATATGGGAGTCACGGTTTATCAGGAACTATGTGTGGATTATGGCAAGGGAGAGAGCGCAATATTTGTTTGAGAAATGAGAGAAAGGAAGTCAGGAGCTTATCGCGTGGATGAGATCCGGATGCATGGAGGATTTTAATAAGTTTTGGCTTTCTAGAGAGGGTAGCATGTGTGGATTGTGCCGAAAGTGGGATGCTAAAGTGGAACAGTGGTTGGAGGAATTGAGGGGATGGAAAGGAGTGGAATAAGCATGAACAAATTGTTGTATGTGAGGGGGACAAAAAGGCAGTAGCATGGGTGAAGGGGATGTTGGGCAAGATGGAGAAGAAGAAAAGAAAGGAGGAAGAGGAATCGAGAAGGAAAGATTGTAAATAGAAGAGTAGATATGTTTAAGAAAATTTTAAATATTGTAAAAAGTAGATAAGTAATGCAAGGCAAAGCGAGAAAGTTGGAACATGCGTGCGAGGCAAGGGGAAGCGAGGACGCCAAGGCTATAAGAGCCAGAAAAGAGAGGCCAGCAGGTCGAGAAAATAAACGTGTATCTGTTTCCTAACAAGCATAAGGAACAAGATTCTGAATTTTTTAAAGTTTTCAGTTTTTTACATTCTTATTTATAAGAATGTAATCTGTATGTCTATCTGTATGTCTGTCTGTATTTGAATTCTTGGCTTCTTTTTAAAGAAAAAAACTCAAATTCTTTGTTTAAACTTATATAACTTTTGACCTAATTGAGAGAGTTCAGATTTCATCCCAGGTTCTCGAAGAGTTTATCGCCTTCTTTCTTTTAATTCTGCCAAATTCAAAAAAATTGACTTAAAATTGGTCAGAATCTTTATTCAACAAGCTTGAAAATATTTTGAAATATTCTCTTCAAATTAATCTTTCTCTAAAAATAGGTATATCATAAAAATCTCGAAAAAATGTTAGTCGCTTTTGCTCAATGCCGATTGGGTAATTTGAAAAAGTCGAAAAAATGATATTGCTAAACTTACACACATAATTAAGAATTGAGTTTCAGTTGAAGGGCGAAGACAGAGAATGTCTGATTTTTTTGCATAATAGAGTTGACAAAAAATCAATCAAGAAAAAATGTGATCCAAAATCTTGAGTTTTTAAGTCATAAAGATAAATTTTTTTCGAAGTTGCATTTTTTCCAACGAAAATAATGTTTTCACTAAAATTATGCACCTCCGATCAAAATAAATAAACTTTTAACTTACTAGTTGCATTTTTGCAACCGAAAAGATGAATTTTCCATCTAAAAAGATACATTTTCACAAAAATTTTGTATTTTAATTTTAAGTTAGAGAAATTATTTTTCTGCCGAACAGAATATATGCTAATCAAACCAACTAAATTTTGAACCAAAAATATTAAATGCCTATAAAAAAATCGACTCAAAATGGGATAGAGAAATTTTTAGTTAAAAAATAATATTTTAAAATGTAAGTGTATGTTCATCCATTTTATTGAAAATTTGTCTTTTTTTCATTGAAAATTTACTTTATTTGTTTAAAATTTCATTAAAAACTAAAATATTTGGATGAAAATTCATGTATTTTGTTAAAAAAATATTCTTTTTGGTAGAAAATTAAGCATTTTGGTTGAAGTTTTATTTTCTTGTATGAAACTTAATTTTGTTTTAAGTTGAAAATTATTTTTTTAAGCAGAAATGCAGTTGTCCCATTTTAAGTCGATTTTTTATAGACGTTAATTATTTTTTGTTGAAAATTTAGCTATTTTATTTCGTTAAAACCTTATTTCGGTAACTTATAATTATTCTATTCCTTGTGGAAATGGATCATTTTTAGTTAAATATTCATCTATTTTATCGAAATTCTGTCTTTTTTAGTACAAAATTAACCTTTTTAGTTGAAAATTTCATTTAATATTAAAATATCATAACATTAACATTAAAATTTTTTTTTCTTTGTTGGTTGAAAAATCTTTCATATTTGCGAATTCAACTCTTGTGTTAGAAAATTAATTTGTTTTAATTAACCAGTTTTTTATTAAAGCACAAAAAATTTTTTGTTTGCAAAAATTTACGATAACACTTTTTGTTGAGAATTCATTTTTTTTAATAAAGGTTCATCGCTTGTATTGAAAATTTAACTATTTTGTTTAAAAATCTCATTTTTCTTGTGAGGAAATTAATCATTTTAAGTGGAAATGTAATAATAGAATTATAGATTCAAAAATTATAATTTTTTTTAATTCTATTATGCAAACAAATAATACATTCTTTCTCGCTGCCCTTCGAATGAAACTCCATTCTTAATTATGTTTGTAAATTCGGCAATATCCTTTCTTCGATTTTTTAGAATTGCCCAATCGACATTCACGAAAAGCGACTACAATGTTTGCGCGATTTTCGTAATATACCTATTTTTATAGAAAGATTATTTTGAAGAGAATATTTGAAAATATTGTCAAAATTGTTGATTAAAGATTCTGCCAGATCTTAAGGCATGTTTTTTAATTTTTCAGAATTAAAAAGAGAGAAACAATTCGATAAAATGTGGAGGATATTTAGAAAGCGTAGAAGTTTACAAAATTAATAAAGAACTTAAAAGATTTTAAATAATTTAAAACCAAATCCAGATTTTTAAAGATTGAGCAAAAATTAACTTCTTAAGAACTTTGAAAAGTTTGAAGAAAATAAGAAAAGGTTAAGATTTGTAGAAAAATGTTTAATTTTATTTTCGTTATCAAAAATGAATTTTATAAAAACATTGGAAAATAGTTTCAAGGATTTCAAATAGCTATCGAAAAAATCAACTTTTTGAGATATTTTAAAGGTTCTAAGAGAATGAAAAAAATTTTCTCAAAATTCATAAGAAAATTTTTTGTGTTTTTTAAAGTAAATTCAAGAGAATATTTAAATATATTTCAAAAGACTTCCAAACTTGTTAAAAATAATCCTGGAAATTATTGTCATTTTTTCCAATTTTGCAGAATAAAAGCAAAAAAACCCAAAAAAAAAATCAATAATTTTAAAAAGTATTTAGAAGCTCAATAAGTTTTGAAAACATTTGTAAACAATTTAAATGTTGAAAAGATTTTAATGGATGTAAAACTAACCCCAAGCTTCTGAACATTGCGAAAAAGAAGCTTTTAAGAATTTTAAAAAGCTTCAAGAAAATAAAGAAAAATGATAAAATTTCTAGGAAAATTTCTTATGATTTTTCTCCTTCAAAATTAGTTTTAAAAGAAAATTGGAAAATATTTTGATATATTTTTCATAATTATCGAAAAAAGAAACTGTTTAACAATTTTAAAAGTTTTCAAAAGATCAAACAAATTTTTCTAAGATTCCCACAAAGCTTTGTAATATATTTAGAAAAAAATTAACTTGAAGAAAATATTCTGAAATGTTTTTAAAAATTTCCAAAGCTTTCAAGAAATGTTCTGGAGATTTTAACTCAATTTTTTTTAATTCTTTAAAATTTAAAAAAAATTTTAAGACACATCCTGATTATTTAAAAAGATATTTAGATGCTTTAGAAATTATGAAAAGATTTACAAACAATTTGAAATTCTTCAATGTTTTAAAAAGTGTAAATCAAAATACAGATTTCTGAAGATTGCGAAAAACAATTTTTTTTAAATTTCGAAAGATTTCAAGTAAATAAAAAAAATTCTTTAAATTCTCCAAAATATTTGCAATTATTTTTATTTTTAGGTATGAATTCAAGTAAATGAAAAAGATAGTATTTAGACTTTTTGAAAAGGTTCAAAAAATAAAGCTGCCCCACAGTGGGCGATAGAAGGTCCAATTTTTTTTTCTCTTTCTTTGTAATTTTCCGTGAAAATTTTCCGCAGTGGCATCAGGCCTCAGATTTGATGCAGAAGGGTCTGTGGAAAAACAAAAAATGGCTCAAATGTCAAATAATTTGTTATAAACAAATATTTGCAACAAATAGCCAGATATCAGATGACAAAAATACATCAATGTGCATCACAGGCAAAGAGATTCAAAGATAGCGGAAGAAAATTCAGTCATCTATCTCACTGTTTGTTTCAAATATTTGTTTATAACAAATAATTGTAGATTTCAATTTTTTTCATCCAGCGACCCTTTTGCATCAAACCTGAGGTCTGATGTCACTGAAAAAATGTTCACAGCGAAATAAAAACAATAATAAAAAAATAAACTTTTTTAGATATTTTCAGCTCTATAAAAATTTAAACAAACAAAAATTCAGAAATAGGCCTCTACAATTTTTTTCAGAACTTAATACTGAATTTTTTGAAGAAAAAAAATTGAAAATCGATGAAGAATTGAGACCTAGAGGTTTATCATAGAAACACTAATGTAAATTATATAAAATATTTTCGAAACTTGGAAAGATGGATTCACTCTTTCACATTTTTGATCAAATATTTCAGAACCTGCATCACAAAGAAAATGTAGGTTAAAAACATCTTTTTCAACTTTTCAAGTAAAACGTGACAACTTCCTTATATTATTCAGTACGTATAAACGTTTGACCCAGAAATTTCTAGACGTGATATTTAAAATTGTCGCTAAAGGCTCAAATACGTCTACCACTGAGTCTATACAAACAGCCTATTTCCGAGAGATTAGAATCTGATACAGGTTTCCATACATAGCAGCAAATAAATTTCGAAATTTCTCAGTGGACGTGGTCGAGATCCGTCTAACAATTGTAGAAAAAATGAAGATTGCCAGCTGCATCCTAATTCTTACATTTTCCGTTCATCTGGATTTGGTTGGTAAGTTTAATTTGGCTGACCGTGCTTGTAATTTTCTACTTATGACCAGTCTTTGAGGCTTGCGACTTTTGTCCTACGATTCCCTTAACCTTTTGCGAGTTTTCGGAAATGGGATTTTTTAGTTTTTTTATAGAAAAACTTTAGATCAAAGTAAAATTTAATCTTTTTCTTAAAATTGTTTGCAGAATTAAATGTATTTGTAGAGCTACATTAATGTGTATTATTCTATTTTCAGTACATTAAGAGACCCATATGGATTAAATGCCTCTAATTACGTACACATATTTTTATTTGGTAATTTTTCCCTTCGCTTGCTGTAAATTAAAATCTTTTAATGATTGAGTACCAGGGTAGTCCAAATTTATACCTCTAAAATTCGAATTTCAATTTTTTGTAATCCAATCCACCCCTTCAATTTATTTGTTTTTCTGCAAAAGAAATTTCATAGTTAATACGAGTTTATTTATTCTTATTGACACCCCTTAGGAAGAATACGGAAATTTTCTTAAGATTTATCTGAAAATTTCTAACCCTGTTCAAAATAATGTCGAAGGTTTAAAGGCCATTTTTTGTTTTGAAAGATTTTCCAAATTTGAAGAAACATTTGGATCAGTTTAAAAATGATGTATCAATTTTAGAAGATTTGAAGAGATTTATAAAAATAAAATCTTTTAAACTGACTTTAAGTTTTCCTGATATCTTGTTAATCCTGTAGAATAAAAAAAAAATATACTTAAATTTTTCTATATTCTTTCTCTACATAAGTGAGGTCTTCAAACATCTTTTTAAAATTTGTCCAGACTCTTACGAAAATTATATTTAGCTTTCAAAATTCTTCTAAAGGTTCCGAAATGTTATTTCAAAATCTTCAAAAATCTACATTTTCGTTTAATTCTAAAAGAAAATGTTCCTAATATTAAAACTATTTTTTAATATGTTGAAAACAATGTTTCGATAGATTTGGAATTTTTCCTGAATTTTCTTCAAATCGTGCAAAATTATAAAAATGTTCTCAAAATCTTCCAGATTTTGTTTTACAATTTTTAAAGGTTTTTGAAATGTTGTAAAATGTTTTCAATATTCGCTTAAAATGAATTTTTTTAAATAAAAAATTAATCTTAGTTACCCAAAAATCTTGAGAAAACGAGTTAAACACAAATAAGAAAAAATTAGACTTTTTAAAGATTTCGAGAAAAAAATAAGAATTTCAAAAATATATAGTTCAATTTTCTAAAACAAAAAATTACTTTTCAATAAAATTGTTATACTTTCAATCCATTATGTCGCGAATGTAACAAAAAGAAAAACAAAATGTAGATATTTTAAAGATTTTAAAGATTCAAGGAACTTAAAAAAATGTGTGTAGTTTTCAAAAAAAATAACAACTAATTTTCAATAAAATTTTTTTCTTTTCTACCATTTTTCACCGCGATGTACTGAAAAAAATTCAAAGTCATGTTTGAAACGTAAAATTTTATCAGGAGTTGCATAACAGTGTTTTTAATTAATTCAAATTCTTCGTCACTTTGTTTAATTTTCAAAAATTAGAAAAATTGCATTAAAAATTTTTTTAAATGTGTTTGTGTATTCGTTTAAAATTAATTATTCAAAGTAGAAAATTATTTTTAATTTCCTAGGAACCTTAAGAAACTGCTTTTATTATTGATGAATAAATAAATAAAATTACCGGGGTTTTACATAATCATTATTTAAAATTCTTAAATCTTTTAATTTTAAGCGATTTCTGTTTCCTTTTTCTTCCACTTCCCTTGTACTCTAGCCTCCTCCAACTCCTTCATCCATTCTTCTCCTAATTTATCCTCCCCTAGAATCTTGGCCACATTATCTTGCCAACTTTTTTGATCTTCCATTCCTCTCCTGCATCCTTTCCATTCATGCTGCTATGTTTCTTTTTCACATTCTAAAATTCTGCACTCTCAATTCTGTATTTTTTCCGAATAACTCCCCTCCCTTACCTCGTTTTCTCTGCCTCCAATCCATCCTCCTCCAGAATCTTTACCAAATTATCATGCCAACTTTTTGATCTTCCATTCCTTTCCTACATCCTCCGCACACAGGCTCCCATGTTTTCTCCCTCCATTCACAGATTCCTAATCTGAATATTGAATATTAAACTCATTAAGATAGTGGGCACCTAAGGAGTTGTATACAGGACATGAGAATAAAACGTGTCCTTTGGTCTCTATTTATTGTTTGTTGCAAACTGTAGATGATAAGGTGTAGTAACGATTTGTTGACAGACATAATTGTGCAATTACTCTCATTACTTGAAATTTACAACGGATTGTGCGATAATTCTCTCTTCCATCCACCAGGATATAGGACTCTGAATTTGAATAGATTATGTTAGCTGATGTTTGATAATATCCATATATTTTAAATAATCGAAATATGTTTGAAGAACATTATTACATATTATCCCCTCTTCCTGATCTAGATTTGTTCATAATGCTGTCTTTAACTATAGTTTTTAATACATTGGCAATCTATAGCTTAATTTCACTCTAACAATCTCGAAACCGAGAAACCAAGAAACTTGCACCTTGCAAGTTTCTTGGTAGATGAAGAAGGTTTTGAAAAATCCTGACTGAACCAGTTCAATATACCATACAGTACTACCAAAAACTTTAATCTTCGTTTCCCAAAAGTCCGCCCTTGACCTTGCAACGATTGATAAGACATGACCAATTTTTCTTTATCAATTGAATAGTGGATTGCTTTAAAACATAGTGCTGAATTTGGAATATGAATATCCAAAATACCCAAGTTGCTTGTCGATGGTAGTTTCACTATCTGACTTTCTTCTAACAGGAAGCATGCACTTTTCTCGAGAAACTTTAATTTATGTCGGTGAAATTTTAGAAAATATTTTGTTTCACGGTGGCCGCCTGGGGCCGGAAGGTCACATATTGCAGCCTTTTAGGCTGCATGGGCCAGATTCCGGATATTGTGGGTGGACTTTAAAGAGATGGGGGCAACTAGGATCCCAAATCCTCCTGTTAGAGGATCGAGCGGTAGACGAAAAAAATTCCTGATACTGTTGACAGTAGACCGAGAGAGTAAAAAAAATGAAATTAGGATCCCCAGATCCTCTCTACAGAGGACCAAGAAATGAGAAAAAGAGGGAAGTAATAAAAGACATAAGAGAAAGTAAAAGAGATAGAAAGAGGTTAGGAAGAAGTAGCAAATGAAAAGCTTATAACGAAAGAAGAGATTCCTAGATCCTCTAAACAGAGGACAGAGACGTAGAAGGAAAATGCCCGATCCTCTTGACAGAGGATTAAGAGTAATAAATGAAGAAATAGGATCCCAGATCCTCTCCACAGATTACCGAGAAATGGAAAGAATAGGAAAGTAATAAAGAACAGAAAATAGAAGCAAATAGAGCAAGAAGAAGTAAAGAAAGAAGGCTACTAAATCAAAAGGAAATTCCCAGATCCTCTAAACAGAGGACCGAGAGAAATAAAAAAACGAAAGAATTGTATCCTTTTTGGGCGAAGTACTTACCGCTGTATATAGAAGATCGCCGAAACAAACTTCAAGATCACCTATGGCAGGTTCTTTCTCTCAATTCGGAAGTGTTTAACGATGGTCCCTTTTCTAGTCGCTCAGGTTAAACAAGTCGAGGTTTATAGGATTTCGTGAAATAATAAGTAAGTCGGGGTTTTGGAATAATAAGTCGTGTTTTTTTAACTCGGGCTTCAACCACGAATAATTTATTTAGTTATTCGCACATCGGTAATTAATTTAAGCATTCGGTACTCGGAATGCCACCTTTACCGGATGGCGACGAGTTTTTTGTACTGACTAGGAGCTCCCCGCGAGCAAATGACTCAACCGTCCGCGAGCAACGCTGCGGAGTGAGTTGCAACCAATCAATTTATCGAGGTATCGATTGATAGCTGTATCGATACATCGAATTTAACGGCTAGCGCACGAAAATTCAACTTAAATAAACTTAATATGATTGAGAATGGATATTTAACCATTAAAATAGCAAGCTTCTGCCATCTGCATGTTTTGAGAAGTGTAATAGAAAATAATTTCAGAGAAATTTGATTGTGTAACACCGCCTTTATATCTCTAGCATTAAAAAGCTACCTTCTTTCTTCTTCCCATCTCGTTAATTTTATCGCCCTCCCTCTCCTTACTTCTACCCATTGCTTGTTCATCATCTCCCTTCAACAATATATAATCTGCGTATACCAGTATATGTATCTCTTCCTTCCCTATACTAACTTTTACATCATTTTATTCCTAGTAGCAGTATGAGAAATACAAAATTTATTGATTTCTATTTATTTTTATGGAATTATTTTTTTCACAGACTCGTCTAGAAATCCTTGGTACCAGGGCTCGAGTTCCCACTTAGGCAGGACTGACTCGCACATAGCCGCTGAATGTTTGTTAGGCAAGTACCGGTTATAAATTTATTGTTTTCTTAAATGGTCGAGCCGGCAAATGGACGATCGTGTTTTAATTAATATCATGAAGCCGAACCACGAACATCAACAATCAAAAAGGAAGACTCTGCCGGCTAATACCAGCCGTTTTTTTACACAGCACACTGCCGAATCGCTCGCGTCCATAGCCAAAAACTTACTACCATGCCCTTTGCATCCATACGTCCTTTCTATTTCTCACGCATACGTAATTCAAATTCTAGAAAATTCTTTCCTATAATCATTATATTAAATTTAACAGAATTAAATTCTAGTTTATATGTAACATAATGTATCCAATGTAGCCATTGAAAATTAGAAATTTTGCACAAAAATTGTATGAAAGTACGTATTTAGTTGTTTTCGAAATTTCTGATTTTAAGTCGGATCTTAAAATTATAAAATTCAATATAGCCATGGGGGAAAAATCATGCTCAATTATTTGTTAAGAACCGGTTTCTTGTCATAGACTGTTTTTTCTAATGAGGATTAAATACGCATAGAAATGTTGTAGCGTTATTAATTATTTGTCAAATTTTTAAGAACAAAATTTTTTTTTTACGAAAAACCAAGTAGTTGATATGTCAACCAAAAAAAAAAGATTATTTCAATTTTATATAAAAAACTGTGGAATTCAAACAAGAAAGATTAATTTTTAACTGAAAAGTTGTATTTTGAATAATGCGAGGAACATATTTTTAAAAGATTTCAAGAATTCAGTAATAATTTACACAATTTTTATTTGTTTGAACTTTTTTTCCCCCTGTAAACCGAGAAAACTTGTTATTTTCAGGAATCACTGACACAACTAACTAATGTTAGGAGTAATATTTGTATGCTAAAGATATTTTGCAATTAGAGAAACAACTAACAATCATTCACTTGCGCCTGAATATAGGGCAAGTGGGGAAGGGTTAGATTATTCGAATCTCTTACACTATATCGCTTAATATACAGTATCTTCTTTTTTATCTCAGAATGTATAGCCTATATTATTTAAGCAATAACAATTTGTTTAAAAAGTAAAATTTATCTGCTCTAAGTAAACTATATTGTTGTTATTCTTCTTAAAATCGCCACAGTAGATAATTGGAATCTCTTGACTGAAAAAACTTGCATGAATAAATTTCCTAATGTATATGTGACGTGCGCCGAAGAAAGGGGGCATACTCTTAAAAGTGAGCTTGTTCAGGGAGAGCGTTCGAAGGCGACCCACTAGACACGAATTTTAGAAAAGGGGGAAGACTCACAGAATATTCCCTCTCCACTTAACACTTCATTCTCACGCATATAGTGGCATCGTACACGCTGCTCATGGACGGAACATAGATGACAAGCGAAGATGTAGCAATGAGTGGTGGGAGGTGTTTCACGGGATCTCGAGCTCTCGAGCGAAAGCCCCATTTCTCGGGTACCTTATTTTTTTAGAGTAAACCCCGTTTCTTCACCGCACGTCACATATGATTAAAACAGAACAAAGAACTAACTTTTTGAATTATAAAGACATTTATCTATCCTGCATATGAAACGGTGTAAGTTAATGATTATTAATTGTTTAAATAATAGCAGAATGTCTTAAGCAAGCAAAATATTACTCTTCAAATTCGTTAATAAAAACTGGTTTTAACAAAATAAAATTATTAGTATTTCCAGAAAACAATAACCTTTCCGATTTCAGGGCGGAAAATTGTTTAAATAATTACCAAAAATGCTTAACAAGAACTACCGCTCTTGCAGGGTGGCCACATGTCAGGGAAGTCAGGAAAATGTCAGGGAGAAAAATGTTTGTCAGTAATGTCAGGGAAATGAAATAACTGGCAGGGAAAATAGAAATTGATATGTTTTTTTATAACATTTTGAAATTACTGCCTTATTAAATATAATTTTTTTTTAAATATATATTCTTTAAAAATATAATTCAATTCTTAGTTTTTTATTTGTAGGTATTTATTTATTGACAGTTTGGATAAATGTTCTTGAGTTAATTAATCAGGTCAGACAACTTAAGGGCGCCACTAACGAAAAACAAAATGTCATATAATGCATATATTTTTACTATTTTTTAAACAAACAATTTTTTTCTGTATTAGTTTATGAGAAACAGGTCGGTGCCAGCTTTCCGTTAACTCAGCGGCGCATTCTACAAAAATCCTTATATTTAAAAATCACTCAAATGTGCTATGAATCGTTTTTGAGAAATTAACCCTTATTTAAAAAAATTACTCCCTGTAATGAAAAACGTATTTAAAAAATGACTAGGCTAGATTTTTTGCTATTTTTTTTATTTTTAATGTAATATGAAGCACTTTTGTTCAATCAAGTATCACGCAGGGGGGAAGGACGTTTCAGAAAAATATATCACGTATTTTGTGAATGGCCCCTGTAACGAAAACACGTATTGAAAAAAATTCGATGTCTAGATGGATGGAACTTATTTGTAAAATAGTGAATTGAGAAATCCTTTATCAAAATTAGTTTCCAGTCTATGTGTGTACATACAAAAAATATAATTGAACTTTTTCTATGCATCTCTTAATGCCTTCCAAAAACTTCGAGCACAACAAATATTAAAAAATATTAATTTCTTGGGAGCAGTCTTTTTTTTAAATAATTTTTTCAACTATTTATTAAAACTGTCTTTAGAGATAAGTTGAAACAATTTTAAAATCCTAAATAGCACTCGTGTGACTAGGGATGCTGGAGATCTACATGTAGATTGTAAAATAAATTTTGGCTTTTATCTGTATAATGATCTTTGAGAACCATTTGCCGAAATCACATTCAGAAAAATTTCATCCCGTTCTGTATATAATTTTTACAAAAGACCAATCAAATTAAGACTAACTTCACTATAGGGGCAGTTTTTTGGGTTTACTAAAACTTGATCACTTACAGCATTGAGTCGATAAAAAAATCATGTAACGTATCTGCCTATCTATCAATTTCGCGAGAACCGTATTTTTTTGGGGATGTTAGAATTTCATACCTTAGAGCATTGGGTCTGTCGAAAAACCAGGTGACTGATCTGCCTGGATAAGTTCGAAGCTTGAGAAGTTTCGATAGTAGCAGAGTCGAAAAAATTCTCAAAGGCCTTCTCATAAAATGTAGCCGTATTCGACGTTGGGGTGGTTTCCTGGTGTAGTTTAAACATAAATCCTTACCATGCAGAAACACCACGAGCCTGAGTTTCAAGAAGATAATAAATAGGCGACTTGGTATTATGTGATAAATTTGTACAGAAAGGGATGCATTTTTTGTGAATATCATTTGGGCAAATGGTTACGACGTGTACAATTTACGCCTTAACGTTTATTACTAAGGGTTTTGACTTTTGCATCGTTCACAGCGAATTTTGAAATATCTTTAGGTTTGTCAATACTTAACATAGCAGGATCTGCTGTCAGTCGAAAAACGTCTGTCGCAGCTTCGATAAGAAACACGAAACCAGAATTTAAATCTTGAAGCTAGAGATTTTTTGAGCTTAAGGAGCACTAGGACCAAATCGTTCGTGAAAATAGCAGCAACCTTCCAAACTTCTGCCGTGCGAGTTTGTGCCTACGTCACCTGCTTAAGGTATTTGCACAAGAAAATACGTGTGCAGTATGCTGGAGACGGCTCACGCACGAGTCGTCCGTACACACACGCAGAGCGCCAACCAATCGCGTGCGATCTGTCGCGCTGCTGCGGTGCGAGCTGGTTACGTGCCTTTCACCTATCGGACCGCTGCTCG
>JAWWLR010000034.1:23146168-23161810 GCA_035041075.1 Acraspis erinacei | reverse complement strand
CAGTGTCTCGTCATCCCGAAATTCGGGACGACTAGTCGAATATGTTTCATTAGCTGGGCTAGTCGTCCCGAATTTGTCGTCACAGAAACAATGTAAAGTCACACCGCTGCCCCTTTTCCAAAGTGTTCCCCTTTTAAAAACTATGTTTCTGTACGGAAATCATCTTTCTAATTAGAATTGATTAGCTCAACGGCAAATTTGGAATCATTGAGAGACATAAATAGAAAAAGAATGTCACGATTTTTGTTTAGTTTAGTTTGTTCTTAGTACTGCATCTAATAGTAAATTTAATTTAAATTTTGCCAAATTCGTTTTTAATGGCAAAAAACTTATATCCTAAAGGTTAGTTGTAATCAATTTTTATTAAATTATATATTTCCTTATATATATCCTGTAAAACTAAATAAATTGAATATTCTATCTCTTATGGTAATAAGGTATGGCCTTCAGATATTATTTTTTGCTGAAGAATTTGTCTAAGCATTTTTCTAACGTTAGTTTTTGTAAATGAGGTTACTTCCTTTGCATCCTAGATGAAAGTTGTGCTCATATAATATGAGTTACTTTTAATTTATAGCAAATCTAAAAGAAAATGTTATATTTCTTTTACGTCCGACGTTAAAGCGTCCTGCAGAATACCCTTTTTCATTAAATTTTGTCAGACTTTCATTTTTTTAAGAATATATTGTTTGTGACTTAATGTCAAAGTGTGTTTTTGTTGATATCGAAATACGTACTATTCCCTGTGAAAACAAAATAAACTAAATTAAATTTTAATCCATTATACTTTGTTTTTTATATTGTGAGAACTTTGTCGCCTTTAAATCAATTTTTTGTAGTTTTGCAAGAATTGCCAGTATTTCTATGGTAGGACAACAAAACTTTTCTATCAAGTGCACCCAAAACAAGTTATTTCTAAAAAAACACAATATATAACAAAATGAATTAAAAATGGTATTTTTTAGGTCACTGTAACTTCACGCGTGTGAGAGATACACATAACAAATTCTATACTTAAAACTGGAAAATAATGAAACAGCTTTTTAAAAAAATGATATAAGTTTGCATCCAAGTTATGAAAATTTACAAAAATATGTAAGCCAGTTCTGCTATTAATTCTACTTATTTTTATGTTAATCAGGATTTTTAATCTCTAAAACTTTAACGAAAACTGTTAAATTAATGATAAATTGCAAGCTGTCAAAATTATTCCAATTTAACTTGCGCTATATTCATACTATTAACATTTCGAGTTAAACTATACAATATCTTTGTTTTAGGGATGTCAATAAGAGATTCATTAATAATAAAAGTAAAAAAAAAGTTTGTGAAAATCACTCTTTAGAAAATCTTTCCAATGTCATTGCTTTGCTTTAAACGATATTTGCGGCATATAAAGTACAAATTTCAGCTACAATGACCAGGAAGTAAGTTTTTTCAAAGAAATTAAAATCTAGACCAAATTACAGACTTCATACTTTTATAAAAATGCACAATTTCAAAATAACAGTAATGCTTAATTTGGACGGTTGGTTCCTCTTATTACGGATGGCATGGAAACGCTAGAAGTTTTGACGTATTCCATACATTCTAGAATATGAAAATCATTTCTACTTTAAATTTACAATTTTTTTCTTTCAAGTACAGATTCCTTTAAAGAAAATTCTGAAACCACATTTCCTCTCTTTTGAATCTTATCAACTCGAAACCATTAGAAGCTTTGTTTGCAATAGAATAATAAAGACTGACATATAAAAAGTGGTTCAACACTTATTTTCCTCTTGTTAGGATAAGCCACTGAGAAGCCAGAAACAGGATGAACAAGATAGTATTAATAACGTTCACTCGGTGTTCCATTCCCATTGTCTTTGTCGTCCTCTTATTACATTTCCATTGTACGTTTGTCGAAAGCTCTTACTAGAATTCCACATTATGAACATAACCATAAATGACTACCGACAACAGGGGTAATTACGGATAAAAAATCACGAATCTTTGTGACGCGGGTTCCCCAAAATTCAAAAAAAGTATTTAATTATTTGTGTACTATATATTTATATTCCAAGTGATATGGCAAGTGATATTAAGAAATAACATTTTTCTTGAAAGTCATGAATCATCAAAGTTTGATCCATATTTATACTCCAGATGGGGTAATTATAGATAAAAATGGTTGGTTCTGGATAAAAGTATATAAAAACTTGTTTCTTTTGTATTTAATATGTTTTTTTCCATTCAGTCAATATTATTCGTCATATAATTTTTGAAACACTCTTATACCTAGTTGTATAATCTGACGTAAGATACATTCAATGTTCAACAAATGTCATATTTTTTTAGGCTACGCTGCATCCATCTATAAACATCGTTTTCTTCTTCTTCACTTACTGATCAAAAGTACCAATATATTATTTTAAACAAGAACACAAATCCGTAGGTTCCAGATTTATAAAAAAAATACTTTAGATGAAATTTAATTTTTTTTGACATTTTATCCATATATAATTTTACCCGTGAAATATGGCATCACACTTTTCGCAATAATACAAAAAAGAAACAATTAAAATGTAAGCGCAGTGCGTATACTTTCGTCTCAGTACTTGATACACGCCCGTTTTAAATATATGCTATTTCTCATTTTTTCTGATGTACTTAAATAAATGCGCATTTATTTTATAGAGAAAACAGATCAACAAGTCAATATCAGTAAAGAGTAAATTAAAGCTTTGCAGAATTGGCAGTGTCAATAGGTACACCATGATACGGTAAGCGTAGAACAAATAATGTTGGTGAGCCCAGGGCAATGCATTTATTACAGAGACTAAACCAACTTCAATTATTACATCAGAACTTTAAAATCACTATATGCATTTCACACTTGACCAAAGTAATGAATAGTTTTGAGGATAGAATGATAAAAAGAGATTTTTTAAACACAACAACTTTGACATTATTTCCTTTATTAAATTTTATTATGAAGTCAACGTATTTCTATTTCTTTCACTTCTAATCTCTCCTTGAAAATAAAATTTCTAATTAATTTTCATTAATAATGATCTGCAAAATTTGAAAGTTACCCATTCTCCAAAAAGTAATTGAATTAGTTATATTAATTAAACTTTGAATAATAAATGCCACTTGTAATTATTTATACCCGCATTAATACAATTAAATACTCCGAGAAACTGAGGATTGATTTTGCCTTATAAATTTTAAAGAAGATACAAATTCAAGATTTCACCAACACACGCCGCGCTACATAACTCCACGAATTGGAATTAACATAAGCAATTTTAAATATCTAAAATCCCATGTTTCTTGTATTTTTCTACACTCGAAAAAAATAGAGCGTTCTTCAACATTTTTATTTTGAATGGGCTTTGGTTCAATTGAGCTTTAGTGCAATAGCATACCTACCGATGTGCTTATAGACAGGCTGCTCGACCGTTTCATTGCTCTTTACCGATGTTGACTTGTTCATTCGTTCTCATTGAAAATTGAATGCTCATTCATGTACGTGCATACGTGCATCGCAGAATTCACCAGATCAATATTGCTATCGAGAATTTACGCTTCTCTTTTAAAACGACCTCCAGTCAACAGTAATAAAGGTTTAAAACATAAGCAATTCGGGGCTTCTATTGGGCAGTATTAAGGGCATATGAGTCGTAGCCAAAAAGTTGTGAAATTCAGACTTTGGAATTTTACGAAATAAGACTTTACAGGATCAACTAAACCATTTTCTCTCTCAATATTTTACACACTCAACAGAACAAAAATACCAATTTCAGAGATCAAGAGTCATCTTTGAGCGTAGATAAATTTTACTATGAAAATCATGTTTATCTGTTTCTTTGTTTATACAAACGGATTTGTGTATTTTTTGCATGTGGAAAAAGGATAACGCTTGCTGCAGGAAGATTATTTTTAGACAAGTCGAAATCGTTTTAACCTTAAATTTAAGACGAAATTCCATGAGTGCTAACAGACATCATAATAATTATAAAATTCCTTAATCTAATACAAAATTAGTCGTCTTAGTTTAGATCGTTTTGAAAATTTTTGTGTCATTAATTTTCCAATTTTTGAATACGAGCTTGTATTTGAGGGCATGTCACTGATTGGAAATTTGAGCTGAATTTTACCATCCAATTTCTAAACAATAGCAACTTGAATGCTAAAACTTTAATAAATACTATTTCGATTAAATAACTCTATCTGAGTGTCATTAATACAAAATATTTTAAAAAATCGAAATAGGTAAAATGCCTAGGACATTTTTACAACTTTTTGGCAATTACCCTGATGTACCAGTTTGTCGCTTGATTGATTGGATGGTACTATATTAGGCGTATTGAACATTTGGAAAAAGTATATATTGTGCTAAAATTATAGTAAATGGTAAAAAAATTATAAGAGCACGCTTCTTTGATTCTGAAACGTAACATAAAACAGAGCTTGAATCTCCTGGGTAAAAAACAAATTTGTCGTGCTTTCAGCTTAAAGACATTAAAATAGCGTTCATATAGTTCTCCTGGTAACATACATTCGTAGTTGACAAATTCCGCTATCCAACTTTCGAAAGCGGTAAGTACTTTCCCTTGCTATTTTAGACTGAGGATTGATCATTCATATAAAAAAAGTTTAAAGACATAGGATAAAAAGTTAAAAAAATATAATATATATTTTTTGTGAATTGCTGGTAAATAATATATGAATTGATTTTTAAGAAGTACGATTATTCCGATGAAAGTCTTAAAACTTCAGAAGATTTTATACACATCATTTTATATTTATATTACATATTCAGGTTCTTAAGGTTCTAAGAGATTATTCACATTTTGTTCATTTGAAACCATTTTGTCAAGCATCTTCCAATCGGAAAAATTGAGAAGAATAATTTTGAAGTGTTCAGTATTAAGCAATTTCTATTTAAAGCTATTCGACAGAAACAGTTTCGAAGTCTAAATATTTTAATCTTGAAAAGTGAATGAAAACCTGTTTATTCATAAATATTTTTGATTGACAAGTATTAAACTTTGTATCAATTTTGATTGAAATTAATTAAAACAATATGCCCGTTGCACGGGCACATTGTCATTGGGCGCTGCGCGCGCAGGTACGCTCTCGCGCTTCGCACTCGTTTTTGTACGTTTAATTTGCAAACATTAACTGCATTTTTTAAATCTCTTAAATATTATAACTTAAATCGAAAACTGTGATTTAAGCTTCTGAGGAATACATATATTTTATATCTAGTAGAAATTTGGTTTGATATTTCTTAATCTATCAAAAAAAATTTTCCCTTTTTTTTGAAAATTTTCAAAATGTTGAAAAGCATATAACTTTTTTACTTTTTATCAAATTTAGACATGTCATTAGGATAATTTTCAAATATTTTTATCGTTTACCGTGGAATTTGATAAAAATTGATAAAACTCCCAACATTTTTTTTTCAAATTTCGAAAAAGCTTTAACTTTTTGAATTTTAGTCTAATTGAAAAATTTAACTGAGATATTTTCTAAATATCTTTGATATCTAGTGAAGAATTTAAATGGAATTTCCTAATCTATCAGAAAAATAATTTTTCCTATGTTTTTGAACATTTTCAAAAATTTCAACAGTATATAACTTGTCTAATTTTCATCGAGATTGAAACTTTTATTCGGATAATTTGCAAGCCTTCTACCGATATATAAGAAACTTTTACAAAAATGTCTAAAATTTAAAGAAAAAAATTTTCAAATTTTGAAAATGCTTAAAAAATTTTAATTTGGGTTGGAAATATCTGCTTAACGAACAGAACTTTCATTTTGGCAACCGTAAGAAGTTTATGAATGGCTTCCTCGATTGGACAAATCCTTCAAAAGTTGGCGTTGCTATAGCATTCAGGTAACCACACATACAGACATACAGAGAGACACCGACAAAATTTTATGATTTTCGGATTCTGTGAGTGCCGAAAAGTAAAGATTAGATTACAATCTCATAAATTAAAATTTAAAAATTGTATCTTGAATTGGGTTTTTAACGGATCTTAACGTTTCACACTCATAGATCCCGAAAATCATAAAATTTTCTCGTCGTATGTCAGCATGTCCGCCTGTCTGTCTGTATGACTGCATGTATGTTTATCTGAATGTTGTAGCCAAGCTAACTTTTGAAGGATTAGAACAATCGAGTCAGCCTTTCATAGAACTTTTAAGCTTCCCAAAATGAAGGTTAAGTTCATTAAGCAGATATTTCGAACAAAAATAAAGAAATGTAGTGCATTTTCAAAATTTGAATTTTTGTTCAATTGAACACAAATTATCGAGCTGTAAGCGCGAGTTTCAGAATCAGAGTGTAATCGTAAAGGCCGTAGGTGCTGTCAGAACATTCTTTAAAAACAAATCGAAAAAAATTTCAGTTACAATTTTAGGCTGTCAGTCCTCAAACGTTTAAATAAAAGTTTTCGATTTAAGTTATAATATTTATGATATTTGAAAAAATCTAGTTAAAGATTACGCATTTAACGTACGAAAACGAGCGTGAAGCGCGAAACAGTACCCGCGCGCCAAACTTGGTGCGAAGCGTGACGCGTGTAGCGCGCAATGAGAATGTGCCCACGCAGCGGGCATATTTTCTTCTGTAAAAAAGATCCTCTTTTGCACCCCAATATTTTCTCTTTTAAGATCATTATATTCATCAGAAACTAATTAATAATTAAATATATTGGTATCATCACCCTTATTATATTGTTGCCAGAAGATCGTGCCTTTCATTAATCGTATTAAGAATATGTATTCAAATAATTGGTAAAATTAGGATATTTAATTTAAAAAATTATTCAATTTGTATTTTAAGATAATTATATTCATACAAAAATAATTAAGAATGAAGAAAATTTTATTCACCCATACTATACTGTTACATTCTTGTATTGTTATTCATTTATAAATGCGTCTAAATTTTAACATATATTAGAGATTGTATAATTTAGAATATTCAAGGTTTTTATTGTATTTTTAAAGTATTTGAATTCGGAAAAAATAAGGTAGCTACTTTTAATTGTAAAAAGAAACATTCTTGAAGTTATTGAAACAAGTAAATATAGATTTTTTAAACATTTACTTAAAACAAAAAATAAATTTAATGATATATATAATTTAATCATAAGGAGAAGTAGTTGAACGCGACTTTGCCCCTGGGAGCAGTTGTCGAACAGCCAGAGGCCCAGTAGTCGAACAGTGCTATCCGAAGTGGAATGAGGTTAGGGATGATAAGTAATTACTTACAAGAAGTGATTGAAGTACTTATAAACAATTGTATAAATATGAGGTGTTAGATACTTTCGAAATAAATATGGTTTATTTAAATAAATATCTATTTAAATATCGTTCATGTAATAACTTATAAAAGTCATCTAATTAGAATTAAACAACATAAATCAAACATTTAAAGAAAATCAACATTTTATACCATTTTCACTATCAAAATTATTTAACAATTCTTCAAAATTTCTAGTTAAAATAAAATTTAATCTACCTGACTTTTGTTAAAAGGTTTTTTGTAGTACTAAGTGAGTTTTTAATTTTTTTTCTTATAATAATAAATTTTCTTTTGAACTTTTTTTTTAACTAAAGAAATGAATGAAAATCCATAAGTGTTCCAGTATTAGGGTATGCACTGTAAAACGAAAAGGTGTATCCGAACACTCACAAAAAACTAAAAAGAATGAAACTGTTGAATTACCCTTTTTTCTTAACCATATTGATCGTCCACTTTCATCCAAACTGCTTTTACTACGCAACAAAAGCGTGCACTCAAAATAAAATCGCAACACAAAAACCTCTCTTTCTTAGCGCTAGCCATAAGCTGCTATTAAAAAACAGCTGGTTTCTCGAATTACCAAGAACTTTTATTATTTTTTAAACTATAGCGCCACATGTTTTTTATATTTCAAATCGTTACTTAAATATTAGAGTATTTTACAAAATTTTGCATGGAAACGAAAAAAATGTATATAATTTTCTAAAATTACATAGCTCTAACATTGTTCGACTATCGGATACTTTTCGAGTATCGGGTCCACTACCTTGTATACTTGATAAATTTAAATGATCAAAACGTAAAATCTAGGTCTTATAATTTAGAATTTCAAATGCTGAGATATTTTTACCGAGAACTTCTTAACTTTATTTTCATAAATTCTTGAGCTGGAAGATGCAACATAAAGAATGAAGCGACTTGGAAAATAAATCTTCTGTGAGAAAGCGCGGAGAGATCCGACGCGCTATAATGAACTGTAAAAGTACAGCAGAGGGAGTGTAAAAAGCTGAATATAAGTTGTATCAGGAGCACACTTCACGCGCAAGATTAATTTCATAACAAGGTTAATTTTGTAATTTTGTATATGCACGAGGGGTTAATTTCACAAACTTGCTACACGGTGTGAGTGTTTCAGGAAAGGCGGTTGGTCGCAATGAAAGCCACCATGGTGTATAAATAGATAGTCCTGGCACCTCTTATCTGTGAACTGTGGGCGCCACGCGTAACGTCGAGGCTATTCATTTAAATAAAGTCTCCTAAGTTGGAAATAAGTTTTGAGGATATGGCGCATGTATCAACGTCAACCCAAAGTATAATATTTCTGCTTCAAGAACTTGCTTTGTACTGCCTTAACACAAACTTAAATTAATTTCGTAAATGAAAATATAATATTTCAAGCAAAAGCAGCGCACATCATGCAACTCTTACGTATTTATTATTTTAATTGCCTACTTATAAAATTAAAATATATGCTTTAATTAAATGAACTATTAAATATAATTTACAATCATAAAAAAGGTGGCTGACTGCTTTGGCCGAATTCATTGTATGTGATGTTGCACAAGAAAAGGACCCACTTTGTCGATTGCGGTGTAGGAAATATTTAATTTTTTGAGAATGAAGGTAAAAAGTATCAATTTTGGGATTCTTGTGGGAAAACATACTTTACTATACGAGTTCTCTCGGCAAACTTAATAAATCCATAAATCTTTGTGCTATAATTTCCTACCTAGTTGTGCTATTATCAAAAATAGGTATTTACTATTTGAGGGGAGGGGCCGGGGGCGACCTATGTGAGGCCACGTACATGTCGCATTAAATGATGACGAGCAAAGATTGTGCATTAAGTTTTGTCCAAAAATTGGCCGTTCTTATTGGACAACCATCGTTATGATTCTTAAAGTGTATGGTGATGGCTCTATTAGAGACTTTTAAATTAAGGAGTGGTTTATGTGGTTTCAAGATTTTCGTACTTCAGAGGCTAAAATGTTCCTCTCACTGGCAGACCCATAACGATCAAAACACCTCAAAATATGGAACCTCAAATGTGTTGCGCGCCATGAATACGTTTCAAAAAATGGAAAAGTGACGACTGTGTCCCTCACCACGACAATGTACCTGCACTTTTATGGCAGCTTATTAAGCAATTTCTGGCGGAACACCGGTTTGCATAACCTTAGCAGCCCGCATACAGTCCTGACCCACTCCCTGTGATCTCTGGCTGTTTCCTAAATTGAATTATCTTCTTGACGCAGAATGATTTCAATACATAGAGGAAATAAAACAGATTGCGATGAAGAAGCTGCTCGATTATCCGAAAGGTGACTTTAAGAAGTCCTTCCGCAAAAGTGGGAGGATAGCCAGAAGAAGAATGTGACTTCCAAAGAGGAGTACTTTGAAGGGTATCAAAACAAAAGTTCTGGCACTCACCAACTTTCGAACCTTTTTCCTCGAAAAGCGGGGTTTCAAAGTTCAAACTTCAAAAGTTTCCCGATAACTCATTTTTTAACCTAAGTGGTTCGTCGTGATCTTAAAATGCTTTAAATTTATCCGGTTAGTATAATATATTCGGTTAGTTAATATATCCGGTTATCAAGAATTGTATTTTTGATCAATGCTATAAACATATAGCTTGGCGCAAATGTCTCCACAATTAAAAAAAATCAACAACTTACTGGTATGTATCTCTATTCTCTTATGATTTCATAAAATCTAGAGTTGGATGCCACACTTCTGTGTGGGGGGGGGGTGAAGAATTTGTGCTCTTACCCTATTTGCCCCGATATGTAACTCCATACCGAAAAAGTAAGCAAATTCTTCTGATTTATATCAATTGAATAAACCCTGTTTTTTGTATTAAAAATCAGTATTTAAGAATAGTTAAAGAATTATACTTAAAATTTTAGTTGAAAAATTGTCAATATCAATGAAATTCACATATATATTTTTTTGCCTAAATATAATATAATAGCAAAAAAATCAAATGTTAAACGATTATTGAGAAAAATTGAGAAAAAAATGTATTATCGATTATGCTTAGCGCTTAATCAATAATTTGCATTATTTAGGAATATTATTCCTTTCAAACTTCATGAGGCTAGCTGAACTTATTTTCGAGTTATTAACAAGAGTACAGTTAATACACATACACACACATTATGTATATAGTTTTTATACCTCTCGAATCAAACCGAAGGGCCTATGACAAAGCCACCGACTGCGTCCTCGGATTGCGGATAATGGGTCCCCGTGCAATGGCTTTGTACTGAATATGGTTACAATAATGAATTAAATTTCACGCACAATGTTGCAGAGGTTATTCCGAAGGAATCAACCTTCAAGCGGAGGTGTAACAACCAAGCTGCAAGCTGAATGGCACCTGTGCGAAGTGTCTCGAACCGTGACTATTGGATACCAGATGACCTTTTAGAGTATGCAGCCTTATCCTTGCATGCGGGGCTCTACAAGGATGCTAGGAATACTTTAAGGAGATTAAAATGAATTTTGGGTAAGACAAATACGCATACTATCTGTTTGTCTATCTCATACGGTAACAATGTTGCATAATGCAGCATTAACCAAATGCTCCCAGGCAAATAATTAATTTTGGGAAATGAGAATTGCCGCATGTACTGGAACTTGACATTCTCGAAAATTGTTTCTGTTGCGCACTCAAGGACTGGCATAGTTCTCCTTGACTTCGGGAAACGAACCATCTCCGCTCTTCAATTTTCGGCACCAGCTGAAAAAAACATCATAGCGGAGGAAAATGATAAGAAAGCGAGGTACAAATATATGATAAGGGAGTTGTGATGGTTATACCCGGAACTTTTTGTTAAGCTAATGGTGCCTATTGTCGGCGTTTTTAAAGGTGCCATGCTTTTCAATGGTTAATAGCCTAAAAGGCATTCCTGCGTGCCGAAAAGATGCTGATACACTTGCGGGAAAAATCAAGAAAACGGCTGTCCTTGTGTCGCTCCGTGTCCTCAGGCTACATGAGAGTTCTTGTGAATCATCGTATTGAGCCGTCAAAGAGTGCAACCACCTATCTTGTGGTTGTGAGACGTGGTTATGGCTGAAATTTTATAGCGATTTTGCTGGGAGAGGGTGCAGTTTTTCCCCTCAGATTGGCTTTTTCTATAAGAAAGCAATTGAAATAAATTTAAAGGGGAGGCACCACTGATTTTTCAAAATGTTGAAATCTTAGTGACTCAAGGGTGGTAATGTTTTATTAAAATATTTCAACCCTAGAATTGCCTCCTAAATTCTGATGAGAAATAAAATAAATTGTAGGAGAAGATCGTCTTTGCAGCATAAATTTTACCTAATAAACACTAGTACCAAGTCCGAAATTTTGTTTCCACATGTCATTTAATGATGCCCAGAAAAATGAAATAAAAAATTTAAACCTGATACTAAAGCAGTATTCCTCAAGGAATTGCAACATACAACAATCGGAAGAATTTAAGACATTGGGCAAGTGTTTATTAGGTTGAACTTACTAAAATTCAGCCTCTAAAATCGATGTTCGGCGACACTTTGTATTTTATTTATAGGTACTTTTTTCGTATGCTTTTTTCACGATTCCAGACAAACTCTCGCATTGACTTGGCGATATCTAGAATAAGCGACAAATTCTAAACCGTTGTACAATTTTTTATCATTTAGATCATGATAGAATGATTCATACAACATTTCTAAATCTATTTTGGTTGAACAACTTTTGTCTATTCATTTTTTTCTTCTCTTGTATTGGTTTTCCAAAAACAGAATTATTTCATCTTTAATTTTATTTTTTACGAACAATACAAAAACTATGCATCCTATCAACAAATAATTCTCAACAAAATTTTTTAGATCTTTTTTAACTAGAAATTTCTTTTCTTATCTTGAATAGTTTAACCGCAAAATGGAATTTGTTATATTCAATAACATTTTTAACGAATAACATGAAAAATATGCGCTTGCACAAAAAATAATTGCATTTAAATTTGTTCATCGTTTTAAGATTAACGATTTTGCTTCTTAACCTTTTTTCTCATAACTCGTATAGATGATCAGTCTGTCCTGCCTACAGTATTCAGCCTTAAAGAAAATCTCAGAACCCGGAGATTTGATGAAAAGCAACAAAGTCAAATTTTACATAGAACACCTCATTAGTATGAGAATGTAATTACCATCCTTGAATCGTTTAAATTTCAGTAGTTTGAAATGTCATTGGTACCTGTTAATAAAAATCTTCAAAATAGACCTGTTTGAAAAAGATGTTTAAAATGCTATGATGTGAAGCGATAAACTTTTAAAACTAAACTAGTTTGTGAATTTTGAATTGTAAAAATCTTTAAAATGGATGAATAGGAAGAATTTTTAATTTATTTTTTCTTTGCTTCTAATTCTTGCTTGGATAACATCCTATATTTAAATAAATGTTACAGCTGACAACAGCCAATTAAAACTAAAGTTAAAATTGTATGACAGACGATGTGGCAATTTAAAATAGATAATTGAAATTTTTATTTATTTTAAAATAACTTCATCGGCTTTCTTAATATTTTAATGGGAATTTTAATTATCTGCCAGTCATCTGTAACTTTTATTTAAATATACGTTTTTATACCAGAAATAATTAGAAATAAAGAAATAATAATAAGTTAATAAGGGACTTTAGTCCGTAAGAAGATGATCCAAACAGGCATTTTGTGATAACAATCAGTCTTTCTGATTTTTTAAAAATTTTTCACATTCATCCATTTTTAAAATGTATGGTATTCAAAATTCGCCAACTTTTTTGATTTTAAATGTTTATATCTTCACAGCATAGCATTTTAAATATCTTCTTGAACTAGGTCTATTTTTATGATTTTTGAATAAGGATCCTTCAAAGTTTAATGGATATAATTAAAAATGATCTACGTGTGAAGTCTTTTGTTAATATTTTAATTTTGAATATTTACAATAGATAACCTTTTAATTATAAAAATTAAAAATCATGAAATTTTTCATTTTTAGATAGTAACAATTAATAAGTGCGTGCGCAGCTTTGACAGTTGCAAAATTTTCAATTTTAAAGATGAATAAATAAAAGTTACTAAATTGTAATGACTTTAATGATATTCTATAGAAAAAGGTAATAGTTTTTATTGACAAATGAGTAATGAGTACATTTTTAAGATAAAATTCAATACTATTAATGACTATTGATATATAGAAGCCCAGTTAGCTACAGAAACCAGATTTCGGACCAGCCTATAACGCAGAAATCTAGTATTTATAACTCTAGACTTTTTGAATTAATATAATTAATTAATTAATAATTTGGATTATGTTTAATATAGTTTTTGTTGCATTTCAAACCCAAAAACCGCGCTAAGCTCCCGATGACTCTCGCATTTACCTGATTCAATTTTCAAGATTTATATTTTAATCGTATGAAATTTGGAAGTTTAATAGAAATTAGTTCAATTTTAAAGATTTTCAGTTGCAAATTTTTCAATTTTTATTGTTAGCAGTTGATGAATCTTCAATATTTACAGTGTATAATAGAAGAAGATACCATTTTATATCATCTTTATGCCATAGTTTGGTTTTAACATTTAAAAGCTTTAAAATTCAAATTTACTCAATAGTATAAATTTGAAACTAGAAATTCTTTAGTTGTGAACAGGAAAATGTAGAGCAAACATTTATTTATTGGAAACTCCTATAATCTTTTACATAGTTTTTTAAAATACGTTTTGGAATAGAATAAAGTGGCCATGCAGGGATTTCAAATTACTTGTATCAATGACTAGAAATATAACAAGTTAATGTTTCCAATTCCTGTGATACCGATCTAACATAATGAGAATTTGATGTTCATATTCAAAATAAAGAATTTCCATTAATCTGCAACAACCCATAGTAGAGACATAATTCTATAAGATATTCAATTGATTTATATTAAGAAACTGTCAAACTGGATTATAAAAAAGCAAGATACAAAAGCACGCGATAAATGAACGGATATGTAGGAGCTTCAAAATGTGGACAAAGTGAGTTTATGATTTTGAAGATTATTATTATTATGAGTTAATGTAAAAGTTTGAAAGTTTTAAGCAAATTGCATTTCATAAGCATGTAAAAGAAGCATTCATGGTTAGGGAAGTTTCTTAAAAACGGTACTTCCGTTAAATTTACACTTCACTTAAAAACTAATTTGTCAGTGATACGATACCTGATTACCAAAAAGCACTATGAGAAGTATCCAACTGTATGCAGCTATTTCAGCTACTTCCCTAATTGTAAAGAGCTGGTACAAAAAATTATGAAAATTGTAGTAAAAGTGTAGTTTGCTTTATTTTTTGAAAAAAATATAATGGTAGTTATGATCAACATTAAATATTGATCAAATCTGCGAAGGTACATGTTCCAGATTGCAAACATTGGCTATACAATTAGCAATGGGAAACTCTGTTAGTTTGCAGTGTAACTTTTCAACTGATGCCTTCATCGAATAAAGTTCATTTACGTAGCTAGAAGTACTGGAATATATGCGTGAAGCGCAAATTCCACTTGTCAGATCCGTGCTCATGTCCCCCAAGGGGTCTTCATATAATCCAGTAGATGAAACTCGATGGAGTACAGAGGCAAATATTCATACGCCGTCAATCCAAGTCGAAGTAATGATTTGCATGCTAGGATCAACATCGGATCCTCAAATGAAAATTAATGTCTTGGTATTAAAACTGTTAAGGAGGCAGATTTATCATCCTGATATAATTTGCTTGAAATATTCAGCAGAAACTTTTACACCCTTATCCAGGTTTTCAGTCATATTGGTACCTATAATCTGTTTAGTCGAATACGCGTAACAAGAAAAAAGAATTATATTATCGTACTATTTTGCATGAGTTTTCAAAAATGTAAGTAACAATATTGCAAGTGACATAGGCACATAAGGATCCATGTTTGTCTCTATCGACTCCCGCTACTGAATTTTCAATAAATGATGGTATTCCATGTAACCTATTTATTAATTTAGTTTCAATTCACAAATAATTCTCAATTCTCGAAAAATACAAATTCAGCACGAATTTGTTTATTTATATGGAGATATCTTGTGAGATATCTGACAGGTTATCCCTGGGATATCCTTGGGACAACCTGGGAGATAAATGGGATCAAATGGGATATCCCGGCTACTGTAAACATCACTTTTTTGCTGATGATAGTAAAATATATCTTTCAGGGTCAGTTAGTAACCTTAGGGATCTACTTCAAATGGTGCAGGAAGATATTAATAACATCTACAACGTGGTTGTATCTCATGGTTTGATACTCAATCAACAAAA
>JAWWLR010000034.1:23133134-23144092 GCA_035041075.1 Acraspis erinacei | reverse complement strand
TACAAACTGTATGTATTATTTCCTCCTGGGTATCCAGTATTTCAAAGAACCAACAGTTTCTAATTGTCCCATACGCTAACTCGAAAAATTCAACTTCTTAATTAGTTTTAAACACATTTCCAGTTGTTCATACTTCAACTCGGAAAAATATATATCATGATATTGATTTTACCTTATTTACAGAATTTAAAGAAAATATTTATGGTTGGCTATATCCCAACTCCGCAAAATGTACTTCTCAATTGTGTTATCGTATTTTTCTTTAATCATATATTAATAGTTTACTTGACTCGGCAAAATGTATCGTTCAATTGTATGTAAACCTATTTCCAGTATTAAAAGAAACACTTGTTAATGATTGCCCATACACAATATTGAAAAAATCAACCTCGAAGGTCTACTTGAAATAAAATAAAGTCAATCTGCATATTCTACAGTCTCCATTCTTTATATAATAATGTTTGAAAAATTATAATGAAGAAAAAAAAGAGACAAATGTATATTTTATCATAAATTATATCGCTTTATAGTTATATTTTGGAAACAAAATATATAATGATGATTATAAAATGGATGGGTAAAGGGAATTAGAAGTAGATATGATTTATTATTATTGCATACATAGATTATATATGTGTGAGTTAGGGCATACTTCATACAATTTAATAAATTAATCGAAGGTCATTTTGGTCGATTCCGACACATTCTTGATTTACACATTAAATTTATTAGCGTACTCGACTTTCTTTTTCGTTTAAATATTTTTCTAGGGATTTGTTAACAATGCAGAAAAGTTTTCGGTTGAGAAAATGGTCTTTAAGTTTATTATCATTTCACGAAATATATCAAACGATTCTCCAATTAATTTTTTCTTATCAAATTTAAAGCTGGTATAATGTTTTAAATGATTCCAATTGTAGAAATTATTTGAAAAATAAAATGAAATTCTAAAAACTATGTCGCCAAGCTAATTTTATGTACCAAAAGTGCAGCTTAAGGTTAACCATGCATATGAGAATGCTCCTCACGTAGAAATTGTACGATTAGCTTACGCAAAGTTGCTCGTTTACTGGGGGTCGCTTTAACTTTCGGGTTTTGAAACTGTTATATCCAAACTCGTTGACATCATAACGTTATATTATTCTCAAAACACTATCAACGTTGTGCATTTCTCTGCAGGTTATATTTTAAAAAAATGGCTGAAATTTTGTCAATTACCCATGAAATCTTTCTTTTTTGTTTTTCGTAAAACGATGCAACTCTAATTTATAGATCATTCGTGAGTCATATAAGCCGTAATCGGAAAAATCATTGACCTTATCATAGATTTGTGAAGTTGGGTGATTTGCAAAAACCGCTATAAACGTCAAACAAAATCATAAAATACACAGATAGATAATGGATCTACTAAAATTTTTAAATCAATAATCTAGCTTGTCAAACTTGTCAAGCTTGTTCTCACTAGAACAACTGGACTAGCAAGTTCTAGTTATGAGTCTTAAAGGCATTTAAAGGATTTTTTATTCTATGTCACTAGAAGACATCTACTTAGGCCTTAATCGTGTACTTTAGCCAGGCTTTAGTTTTGTATCTTATGATCAAGGATTTGAAACGCTGTCGTTTTTCAGGTTTATATATATCACATATGAATTCTAAGTATCCCGCAAATCAGAAAAGGTTTAGACGAGCGCAGAATGAGACAGAAAATATTTCGCTGGAGAAATTAGTCTAGAACTTACAATTTTCATACGATTAAAAAAAAAAAGAAAGTTAAGCAAATTTTAAACATATTTGTGAGAATTACTTTTTAAATTTCTTAAAATTAATTTTCTATTCCACAAAAAAGTTGACATTTAACAATATATTTTTTCAAACAATCCCATTCTTTGGAAACAACTTATATTTATCTAAAACATTCTAAAAGCAGTAAAGACGCTTCTTGTAAACTATATCGTGTAGCTTAAAAAATTTTGAAAATTAGATTTATTTTCATATTAACAAATTAATAAGTGAGGGAGTTAACCCAAGTTTCATCAATCAAATTCATAGAAAAAATGCTTGAAAAGAATTAGCATGCATGATTTATTACCTGGTAAGTCTGGCAACCATTGTCAATTGTTTAAATACATTTGATTAATAAGTATAGAAATATTCGTCAATTTTCAATCAGGTGATTTCCATTTTCTAAACGGAATTAAGTCTGAATGAGTTTAATGAAACCGTTTATTATGTTCATTTATTAAAAAATTATAACTTTACATTTCCCAAACAATTTCGTCATTTCTAGAAATTGAGGAACAGTTTCTTCAAAGGATTTGAGTTCATCATTAATTATCAGATATCAGAAAATCGTAAGAATTTCTAACAAAATACATGCGTTTTAATAAAATATAAGAATTTTCATCTAAATGGTTGAATTTTCATCTGGAGAAGATCAATTTTCAATAGAAAATATCAGTTTTTTTAATCAAAAAGTTACGTTAGATTTTCAGTTAAATACAATGATTTATTATTCAGCAGAGTTTTTGTAAATACAATTGGACCTTATGTGTAGTTATATATGTAGTTACAAAATGTGCATGTAATAAAAACTGAATTGACAAATATTTCGACCATGGATAAGGGTGTTACTTAGTGCCGAATACTTAATTAAAAATCGTTCTTTAAACAACAAAATTAAAATGAAAACTTTGGTATGCAATGTGTGGTAACAAAGAATTTATGCTACCAGTTAGTATTTCTAGGTCGTGCAGCTACTCTCCCCGCTCTCTCTCTCTCTTTCTATCAGTTCCCTCTCTGTGTGTTCTTCCGTTTCGTTGCAGAAGTTGAGATGGTTGCGGGGAAGTAAATTACTCCGTAATCGTATCTCAAAAAAATTCTTAACCAAATGCTATTCTCAGAAAACGATCAATCTTAAAGGACGTATCTTTTCCGCTATCCACAGCCGAAATCGAGTGACAAAAGGGTTAGAAAACTAAAAATCGTTACAAGGCGGCCGTACCTACACGGTCATATCTACTGACGCGACCTACTGCAAAATATAATCACGCTGCTGCTAATCCAGCGTGTGATCCGGTTTTTAGATTTTCCTGAGAGAAGGTATTAGATTTGTGTAAAAATTGGCGCTCCTCGTTTTTGTCAAGTGTCCATGTTTTGTGGGCTTCTGAACTTGAAAAACAGGTTTTCGCGAATTTGTCTGTCTGCCTGCGTGTCTGTAAATTTTCATTTTGTTGGGACGATAACTTTCGAAATAATTGACACATTAGATTGGCCTTTGGTATACTCTTTTAGCATCCTAAACTGAAGCTCAAGTTCTTTAACCAGCAATTTTAGATACAAATTTAAAAAAAATGAGCATTTAAAAAATTTTTGAAACCACTCTTCAAAGATTTAAAAATCAATTTACGGATATTTTTAGTACTCAAGAAGACGAAGAATTCATCCTTAAGACTTTTCTGGACTAAAAATATTACCAGAGTTATAGCATTTATAAAATAAAAACACAAACATAAATGATATTTTTAAAATGAAAACTTTTGATTTTATGTACATAAACAAACTTAAAGAAACAATTTCCCTTTTTTTCAATCATATAAAGAGAACAACATCTACATCAATTATAATTATCAATACTTATAAAACTCTGGTCAACACCGTAACAGCAACGTAAATTCAACCAAATATTAAAATTTTCTACTTAAAAAATATGAAATTTCAACCAAAAATGGAAAAGTTCTATTTTCAGTTACAAAAATTATTTTTAACCAAAAAAGATACGAAGTATTAACCGAATTTTTAAACTTCCAACTAAAGAAATAAATCTTGATAAAAAAATGAATTTCTAAGAAATTGTTTACACTTTCAACCAATTAGTTGAATTTCTAACAAAGCTGATAAATGTTTGACACAAGAGTTATATTTTCAACAAAATGATTAATTTTTCAACTGAGAAGTAGAGTTTTTAAACAAACAAGATGAATTATGATCCAGAAATATTATATTAGTGTTTAAAAAAAGAACTTTTAACCAGTAGTAGTTACATTTTTAAATTCTCATTCGTGAGACTGTAATGTAATTGTCCAAATTTTCGATCTCTGGTTTTAACGCATCTTTACGTTTTAGCACTCATAGAATCCAAAAATCATAAAATTTGTTCTGTGTCTATCTGTACACTTCGTAAGGTTCCCAAAATGAAGGTTAAATTCGTTAAGCGGATACTTCCAGACAAAATAAAAAATTTAGAGCATTTTCAAAATTTGAAATTTTTTTCATTAAATTTGAGACATTGTTGTCAAAGTTTCTTATAGATGGGTAGAAGATTGGAAATTTATCCCAATACAATTTTCAATTTTTATGAAAATTAGAAAAGTTATATACTTTTGAAAATTTTGAAAATGTTCAAAAAAATAGGTGAGTTTTATAAATTTTTGACAAATTTTCTGGCAACACGGCAAAAATAATTGCAAATTATGATAATGACATTTTTAAATTCGATAAAAATTGAAAAAGTTATATGCTTTTGAAAATTTTTTAAATTTTCAAAAGAAAGAAAAAAAAATAATAGGGGAAAAATTATCAATCCAAGTTTCTACTAGATATGAGATACATCTATTTCAAAAGTATTCTCATAAAATTTCTTAATTAGACATTAGACTTAATCATTTTCAAAAATATGCAATTTTGGTTTTTAACAGATGCGTAAGTTTAAAGCGTTGTTTTTAGTAGATTTGAAAAAGATTGACAAATTATCTTGATAACATTTTTTAATTGGAAACAAATTATTGAGCGTGAAGCGCCAGTTTCGCAATGAGAATGTAATCGTCAAAGCCGTAGGTGCCTTGATAACCTTCTTTAAAAACAAGTCCGAAAAAATTTAAGTTACAATTTATGGCTGTAATTCCTCAGAAGTTTAAATCACAGTTTTCGATTTAAGTTATAATATTTATGATATATGTACAAATTTAACGTACGAAAATGAGTGCGAGAGCGTACCCGCGCGCCCTAGGCGCGCTCAAACTTGATGCGAAACGCCGCGCGGAATGAGAATGCGCACGCGAAGCGGGCAAATTTTTTTCTTATGTCCTCTGAATGAAGCATAACGTCACAAAGTTTTACATAGGAAGGGGTCACAAAGGTTTTGTAACACGTAGCGTACGCTACATTAAACAAAAAATAAATATTAGATCAGAATTTAAAATTAGTTGGGAGGTCGGCACATAATACTTTAAAGGGGTGTTCAGTGAAATGTCGCAAGTTGTCAAAAAAAGTTGGCGGGAGTCAGAAGTCACTAAAAATAAAGTCACATAATGCATGGATCCTTCCCATAACGTATTAAACGTTATCTATGTAAGTTCATAACAAAAAACTGTTGGTTCTATTAGAACTAATTCTTGCAACAAAAAGGAACCTTTCTTGTTAAAAAGGCATCCAAAATATCGGTTCTTATAGAGCTTTTTTTTATTGAACTAATTTTCTGCTTTAATTTTCTTCGAAGATTTCACGAGTCAATGATGCACATTTCACTTTATAATACATATTAAATAATATTGCGCTGAAAAAAGGTAACAGAGAAATAGAAATTATAGAGATTAGTCATTCTTGAATATGTTTTCAACTACACATTTACCCAAAAGCGCAGGACTATTTAAAATTGTGCAATATATTCTTACAATATTACGTTAATTTTGAATTATTTTGGAAAGTTATGTATTTCTAGCCATCAATTTAATTTTCCTAAACTTATAAAACTTTTGTGAATATTTATCTGTATGATTATTTATAGTATTTATGGATTTCGAATAGGCCTGTGCTTTTTGGTACATTCGTAGTTCAAAACGTTCGTATTCGCCACGGGCCATTTATCAGGTATCAAAGAGATAACCAAGTCTGGCCCCGCTTGGGCCCATTTTAATTTTGGTCTATTATTTTTAATTAAACGGGATTTTTAAATAAAACAATATTAAAATCGCATACCTATATAACCTCTTAAAGTGAAATTTGAGAATATAAAAATCAGATTCGTGAAAATAAATATGTTTATGACGTCAGTGTTGATGAAGTTCGTTTTCACATTCAACACAGTAAATATTACTTCCGCTTCTTTTCTTATAAATAAATAAACTCATTTCGAGGTTAGGTTTCGTCGTAACGTACTTTATTTTACTTACTATAGTCTTCAATACGTAAATGCGGAATATTTTGAAGTATAAGATGCCTACACACTCGTCTTGTGCTCGCTTTTGGCATTTTTTACTCATTTTGTCACTTTTTCAATTATTAATTGAAATATTTTTGACGTTTGACACTGTACATTGAAACTTGGGATATTTGGAATCAACCCACTTTAGGCCACGAAATTAATGGGACGCCATCTACTGTCAAAATTGGCTGTTAAATCGGGGTCTACAGGGGGCCTAATTTAACATCCACAAAATAGTGTGCCCGATCTGGCCCAAGTAGGAAATAAGAGAAATATTTGGAAATTTCTGCACGGGAAGTGTCCGGTTGATTAGGAATATGGGAACAGCAAATAAGCCTCACGTCTAGCATTTATTCATTTAAGCGGAGGTTCCATATTCTATTCCCTCCTGTATTTTGACAATCGGATTTAGCTAACTTCTTCAGAGTCGCTTTAAGTCTTGGGCGATAGCTTTCGCACGAAATTCACATGCTCCAGCTCCCTTAAATCTAGAAGAGGAAAGACAATAAGAAACGCAGGACCAGAAAGAGGAAAGTGAGTTGGAATTCCAACGCCGATAATTCCGTAGGAATGTGGAAAGCCAGTAATAAATCTCCAGGAATTTATTGCAGACTCTTTGAACAAAAGATAGAAAACGAAGCAAGGAACTTTCAAGCAGCTGTGAGATGTAGCGTGATCGAGAATTGGCAGTTTTCGAATATTGACGTAAATTGAATTAGTCGGAACTCGATTTTTAAATTGTGCGGAGTAAACGGAAAAAAAAGTTTATGGTTGAAAAATGTGTTTTGGTTGAGGATGAAAATATTTCGTTGATAATTCATATTTTCAGGTTGAATTCAAAAGTTTTTTATGAAAAGTTATAAATGTTTTTTAGTGGATTTATGAACAATTTGATGAAAAAATAACGTTTTTCGTCGAATATTCATATTTGCCGGTGAAAAATTGAACTGTTTTGTAGAAAATTCATCTTTTCGAATGGAAGATTAGAAAATAGCTTTCAAATTTTTTTCTTGATAAAAAAATCTGTCTTTATTAAAAATATATCTCTTTTGGTAGAATAATCTTCTTTTTATGGTCTTGACTTGGTGATTTCAAGTCGGCGTAAACTTGGCTCAAAACGAACCTTTTGGAACTTAGAAATCAGCCTGTTAAAAGCTTCATAGGATTCAAAGATTAAATCATTTATTTTTAATTTAAAATTTTAGTATCCATGGGTCTGAATGAGTATAACCCTGCTAAATTTTCTTCTAAAAAATGTAAATTGATATTTTCTATAAGGATCTCCTAAACCGTTAGAAATACGAAAAACAAACAACATATTCGGTGTCGTCGTCAAAAAAGTATGATACAAATGCAAATCCTTATATTAATTGAGTAAATACACCTATATATTATATAAAAATATTCAAAATTTCTTAAGTATCAACAAGGTTTAGACTTTATGCCAGTCAGAATGACCCTTTCCTTAGGACAGGTATATACTCGACGTTATAAATCACTCGTCTTGGAATTATAAAAATTCGTCTCAAGATATAAATGTACGCCTTCGAGACAGTGAAACTTGTATAAAAGGCATAGATTGAAGTCTTTCTCCGTCCCAAAAATTAAAAAGACTGAAGTCGAACTTTTCGACTTCAGCATGTCTTAATTGGGGGCAATTAGAGTTGAAACCAAGTCGAACAGCTGTAACTGGTGTATTTATGCAAATATAAAAAACCCATGGAAATTTCTGGAAATTACTGCTACTTTTTTATATAAATACATTAAAAATGAGGTGGTTTGCAAATAAAAAATTATCAGAATTAAAAAAAAATACTAAGAATCAAAGTTCTGTATTAGGATCCTGAGGAAAGTAATTAAGTATTCAATATTTGTACTTATGACCTGCTTTCAGAAAATTTAATTGTATTATATGTATTTCGTAAATTGAGTAATAATTTTCATATTAAAAGTATTAAACTTAATATTAGAATACTTCATTTTTCTGCTTTAAACTGAAGTATATTATTGTATTTATCACACGTCACATTGAAAATATTCAGCAAATATATAAGAGATATTTCTATGCAGATGATGACAGAAAGAACCAAGAAAACAAGACAAAAGAAAAGCTTCTTGCATAATGGTCTAAACAAAATGAAATTTCTTAATTTTAGATTTTTTTAGACTTTCATTGCAAACAAACAATGTTATTCCATAGTAAAGTTAATTTTTCAGTGCATGTTAATACGTCAAAAGATATCCACTTTTAGCCAACTTCAATCTTATGAAAAAAAACTCAATTAAACGTCGTCTATAGGATGCAATAATTGTTTTTCGTATTCTTGACAGAAGAAAATTCAGTGTTGTATACTATTAACCATTTTTCTTTAACGCTGGCCCTGGACGAGCTGAAAGTACATTTTTCCATTGTTTTAATTTATTTTAAAAAGAAAATTATTTTAGCCCAATTTCGGTTTCCTCGAATGGATATTCAGAGCACTGAATCAAATGTGGAAATATATCGTACTGAAAAATATCCAGAAAGTCGCCACTGATAATCATCCGTTATGATTAGCTAAAGTGATGGATAAGTAACTTTTAAAAATAAACTACTTATTACTAAATTTACATCACAATTCGTTACTTATTTAGAAAAGTAACTTTGTTACCACCAGGGGTCCGAACGAAATTAAAGAGAATTTTCTGATACTTGACAATTTTTGGAATGTAGATTCAAGAAAATTAATCTAAAAAATATACTAAGTTTAAAAAAGTACTAAGATATAATGCATCTACTGAGTCACAATGTAAAAATTGTGTTTCGTCGAAATTTTATATCGAAAGAAATGAAAATTTTTCTTCTTTCATTTCATTATATACATCACAAAACCCACATCATGTTGACATAATGGCTCCATAGCCTCATTACCTTTTGATGTTTTTTATGCTAAAGTTTGCTTTTAACCAAATTACTTTTATTTGTAGAAAGAGCTGGTACATATTCAAAAATGCCCTTCGGATTCGTTTGGATCCGTGGTTAACACTATCGTTACCAGAAAAGTAACTATCTCAAAGAAACGAATTACTTCCCATTGCTGGTGATCCCATTATAAATATAAAATTTATGTTGCTAACTAGTTTTTCAGAAAGAAACATAGACATTTGCTATTCGAAGCTTATATTATTGAAAACCAGAAAGTTTTGTGCAGTTTTATTATTTGAAAGTATTTCAAGATTATAATTTGGTCTCTTTTCATCATTCCGGAATGAGTCTATTTGAAGTTGACAGTGATTTCTACTTTCCCGCAAACGTGTTGCGACATTTCATTCCTGATCATTCCGTGCCAGTGACTTCAGTTGCTTGAAGCTTAATAAGTTTGTCATGTCGCACGCGACAGAGTACACTATCATTGGTTCGGTGTTTGCTTCATTATATCGAGAGACTGACGTTGTAGGTTCTATTACAAATTGAGAGTGACGTGAAATGAGTTTCAACCTTAATATTATCAAATTACGATCGTGTTTCGTGCCCTCTGCCATATATTTTTTTTAATAAAAATACTATGATTATTTAGTGATTTAATCATTTTACTTTGTGGATGTGTAAAATACTTTGTTTCATTGATTCAATTGAAAATAAAGCCATGCACGTGAAGCGCCTTTTCAAACTGAGAAAAATGTTTCTTAAAATTGAAAAAATATATGTGATTAAAAAAACTAATAATTCGTTTGCATTCACAAAACATTAATTTAATTTTAATAAAATGAGAAACATCTACCTTATTAAATCAAAGAACAAAGTTGCTAAATATGATATTTTTGATTTAAATAAAGAATTGGTTCGATTTTGAATTTATACAAATATTATTTTGATTAAACAAATATATAATACACAAATTGAAGTTACAATAGTTCATTAGAAAAAAATTTTAAGAGCGCATAATGGCCTTTATTATAATAAATACTATCATTTTAACGCATGTCAGAGATGTGTTACCGCCGCGCCATTGTGCATACCACGATTTTAGACAGGTAGTTTAAAAGAAGTGGATTTAAAATTTGATACCTTCTAACCACCTTATTGCAAATTATTTATAAAAATCCAATACGTATTTTGGAAAAAAACTTTACTTCATTTAAAACAACATTTGCATCTTTCCTATTTTGGATATTAAGATTTTAACCAAATTTTTAAACGAGTTACATAATTTAATAAATTCTTATTATACCTAACACATACATATAAAATAAATAGTATCTACGTTTGCTATTTTTTCTAAATATAAAAATAAATTTTAATGATTATATGTAACGTACAGGGAATATGTAGAACTTTAAAATACACAGAAACTAACAGAAAAGTGAAATGAAGATAATGCATTGCTGTTTTGCTCAAAAGTTGACTAAATAGTAGTAAGTATGATTTAGGTGCTATATGTCACAGTGTTGCAAATCTTGGAATTAATATTCAAAAAGGTCTCCAGCTTTTAATTATTATCCCATTGAATTTTTCTTCAGAATTTAAAAATCTTACAATCTTAACAAATGGGATTATAAGACCAAAATTGTATATTAAATAAATCTATTTTCTAAATTAAAGTTCATATTATAAGTATCTAACAATTACTAGCTGATTGTGTCTTAAATTCTTTGTGATGTACAAATAACGTTGCCGAGTCCTAGCTAGACAGATTTCCGGGTTATCCTTAAAAAATGATAAAATAAGACAGGGTTGGCAGGTTCCAACCTTAGAAGTTTTTATGATAGACGCTGTTCG
>JAWWLR010000034.1:22967894-22978175 GCA_035041075.1 Acraspis erinacei | reverse complement strand
ATGAAGAAATTAAATTACTTTCTACATTGCTGTGTTTCAGGAACACTGAGGTTACTCCAGGGGAATCTGTAACTTCTGGACAATCCTAATCTCTAAGAGCCTGGAGATTTAGAGTCTATCCTGCGGTGCCTGCTCTCTTCGCGATTCTTTTATGTCTTAGACTCGTATAAATCACATGAAAGACGTTTTTCTCGCTGCTCGAATAATCTGGAGTTAGCTAGATAGACAAGGAGTGGGAAGTCGACTGAAAGAAAAGAATTTAAGCAAGAAAGTGAGAGGAAGATGGAAAAAGATAGTAACTAAGAAGAGAAAGGTAGATTGAGTGAGAGTCAGGGCACGATTTGCATATCGCGCAAACGGAATAATCGATGCCACTTAACAGGCTTTCTCAGGACCAGATGGAGTGCAAAGTAACATTGACTAGTAGCACAAAAGGGTACGAGAAAGATTGGAATTTTAATAAACTTAGAAGCCATACATATACAACGTTATCAGATTTTCTAGATCCACCCCTGACTTTAACATTTCTTAAATATTTTCATTACTTCCTCCCACTTCCTTCCATCTAAATTCTCCCTTCCGAACAGAGGAGCAAGAAGATGCCAGGTTATGGCGTTGAAACCTCAACGTGCTGCAACGCATCCAATGAATACGCGATCGAAGTTTCGCATGAATTTAATTTTCGGAGAAATATCGTGTAAACGTGCCACAGCATTTCAACGCATCGACGCCCAAGTAATATGGAAGACTGCGAGAGGTTTCTTACCCCTTCCCCCACTATCCGCAACGTTCTCTACTTCATAACTATTTTCTTTGTTTCGCATCTATATATATATGCACACAGGCACATGGAGATAAATTCTTTTTGTGCGGTAAAGACTACATTTTTTCGGGGAGACACACCTCTGTCGCGTATAGAAAATACGTCAATCTTACAGGCTCATGAGTATGCTTGTTCGAGATAAATATTGACATGACAGCCTGTATACACTGGACATGTCCTAAAAGTTTAGAAATCGAAATATGATGTGGAATACCATATAAATTATTGTGACTTTAAAATCTCTAGGGTTTTATATAAAAAAAATATTTCACATTTCGGTTGATTAATACTACGATCTTCAATAAAAATTGGGATTTTTGAATATTGCAAACGCTAACCCTTACAATTCTTCCTTCTGTTAAAAAAGTACTGTCATAAGTTTTTCATTTTTTCAAATAAATTGGTCAGAGGTTCCACGAGACGTTTTTAGGTGTTTCAAATCAACTTTCATAGCTTTTCATCGTTTTTAAATAAAAAGATTCGAGTTTAAAAAATTATTGCATCCCCTAGGAAGTATTTGCTTTCCATTGAGAAAAGGGGCCTAAACTTTTGAAATAAAATTAAGTTATTATCGGTCATAAAATATAATTCTCAATTATAAGCTTTTGAAAATCTACAGCTTTTGGAAATCTACAGCTTTTGTATATTATAAAATATACATTAATATCTGATTACATTCAGTTAAAAGTACTGCTGCTTAGCAAATATGCAAATATCTAAACGATTTTTGTAAAGCAATACACACTTTGACTATTTTTTCATGAATAAGATAAATTTTCTTATAGAGCGAAGTAGAAATGTTTTGCGAGTGATTGCTGAATGTGAGAATGTGCATTTGCTAACGAAAATCGATATTACAAATATTTGTTAATTTGAAAAATATGACTGCCAGAAATATTAGTGAATATATTGACTAAAATAATACCACTGAATAACTAAAAAAAAGTTTAAACTTTGTTATTAAAGAACAAAATTATATACCTGGATATGCCTGGAAGTTTTACGGCTATTTCGAAAAAAAAACATAAAAATCGATTGAGAAGTGAACTAATTTTGCTTAAAAAAAATTTTTTTTACACAGGGAGAGTAATCCAGTGATAGCGCGCGGCCCACTAGAATCAGTATATCTTTAGTGATCTATGAGATTCGCTGTCAATTTTGATTTAAAATAAAAGGTACAATTATGCGCAATTCTCATATTCTAATTAAAAAAATTAATGCCAAAATTCCAGATGGCATGGCTTAAAATTTAAAAAAAATTATAAAAAATACTTTGAGAACCATATCTCGCTAATACAACACAATCATTGTTTAAAGATTTATTGAAGTCGAACAACCAATTGCAGATCTTAGTATTTATAATGTATACTATTACAAGATCTCTTTCTAATACCCGGTATAAATATTTAATCTTTTTTTTTAGCATGGCGAATGTTATCTATCTGTTTCAAAGGAAATCTTGCGTTTATTATTCTAGAAAAAATGTCTATCGTCTATTTCAGAAGATTATCTATAATGAAATAATAAAATTTCGTATTCTAAGCCTGCTTATATCTTTAAAAATTATTGTTGCATCATAAAATTTACGACTTATTTCTTCAAACTTGAGAAATGCTTTCCAGGGATGAAAGAATCATTTAGTCTTCAATTTTTGTCTTCTTCAAATTGAAAACTAATAAAATTATTGTTAGACCTAAAACGTGCTAGAAGATCCTCTAAACAATTTTTTGTAATACAAAAATATTTAGGGAAGATCTTTTTCCCAAAAAGGAAGAAATTTAGGGGTTAGGCGGATAAAGTTTGCGAAATTCGAAAATTTAAATTTTTATTGGATAGCCTAAACAGTATTCTGCACATCCAAACTTGAATAATTTAATTGATAAATTCCTCAATTACACTAATATTTGTATTAAGTCCAGCGCTATTTTCAGAATAATTGCCATCACTTAGACCCTACACTCTGACAAGTAACTCGTAAATCAAGCTCTCGTCTTGATAGAGATGAAGTGAAGTTTACTTCGAGCACATACCGTTGGTGTGTTTGCAATTGGTTTGAGTTTGCTTGTCTTGTGCATAGTTTTCTCTCCACACCTGTAAGATACCGTTCTTGAAGAGCGTGTGCGGAGTAGAAAGACTAATGTTGGATTAGAATTTCTGGCGCCTTTCTGATAACGGTGATCAATCAAGAATTCGAAATTCAAGAAAATATATAAATACTTACATGCACAATACAAGTCCAGGTTATTGAAATCCCGGGAATTCACCCTTGTGTGAAGAAAGATTTGCGGCAAATGTCATTTTTGGCAAGTTTAGCAGCAGCATCTCCTATTCGTAAAAATGAAAAAAACTATTAAAGACAATTATGGTTTTAAGGAAAAGCCTCTATCACTAAACATTTCTTGACTAGAATGAAATAACAAACATGCCAGAAAATACCCCAGATAATAACCAAATGAGGATTGTCATTAAAGTTTTACATTTCTGTTTGTTCGCAAATTAAGTCCTACGAGAATATTTCTCTGGCGATTCCACTTATTCTTCCGTATTTCATTCTTTTTATTTCTGCTCCGATTTCGCCAGATTATTTGTTTCCCTTGGTATTGATAGACATTTAAATGCATTATTCTTTCGATTTTTCTTTAAATATAAATAAGGAGATTCTCATACGAAAATTAAGAGCGCAATAAAGAAGAACGGGAATACGATCATTACTAAATTTACAGTATATTATTTTTTAAATCTCCACCGGATATAATAAGGACAGTTCCGCATTAAATTAAAAAGTAAGTTTGGTAGAATGTTACGTCTAGGAAATATATTTCTAAAACAAAATTACCAACGTAACCTATTCCACTAAATAATCATACCAAATGGATGAAGTTTGCAATTTTTGCAAGAAAATTCAAAACCAGCATGACGTTGTTTGAAAAAGCGAAATAAGAGGCAAATTTTCTTGTGTCCTATTTGATCAGTGAAAAGAGAATATAACAAAAAACCAATTACTGAAACGATGTTATATACAAAAGCTACCAGGAAACTAGGTCCATTATTTCTCACAATTTTTATCCAGAAAAAAATGAAATGCCTAAAAGTGAAAAGAACTTTTGACCAAAGACAGTTTTTTTTGTAGATGTATGAGTTATTTTTTAAAAGTTTTCAAAAGTTATAGCGGCGGTATAGATTTTTATTGTTTTATATAATATTTTATTTTTATTTTATCTAATATTTTAGTCCTGCCTTAAATAATAAAAATTCTAAATTGATTAGAGATTCAATATGGGTTTTATTGATTCAATACAGTACAGCTCACAAGTTGATATCCGTATATTTGCACTCATATAGCAAAGTAAAAACGAGCAAGGTAAGATTGAAGAGTAGCAAGCTCTCGCAATTTTTCCAACGCGATACGCAGTGCCTGACTCTTATTTATCACTCAGGCATTTATCATATTATAGATTTCTATAGTTTGTTGAGTCTTTTATTAAAGTACCACCAATCCACGTATAGTCAGGATATTCGAAGTGTGTACTTATTCGGGTGCTCTTCTTGTCGACTGTTTTCTGATGTCTTGTATCGTACGCTGCAGTTGAGCCATGTCTTAAGTATAACGGAGAAAAAATACAATCGAACTAAAAGAGATTGACTTGGGATCATGAATACGTGATTCTTTGTAACCCTTTCATTATTAACCACAATTTTTATTATTCTAAATTGTGTCTAAACATTTTTTGTAGTTGCCAATTATTTCCAGTTTAAAATAATTTGGCTCAAAATAAAGTTCAGCCTAAAAGATAATTAAAATGTGATAAGGCTACGAAGACCCAATGTCAAAATTTTTCCAGGATTTAACCGGGAATCCTCCGGGAGTTTTTTTGAATCTGTCGGGAGTCGCGCGCGAAACTTTCGGGACGTCCAATCCGTGCACCAGGTGTATAAAACATCATCTACTAGCAATCGTGTACCTTAATCTGGGACTGGTTATTTGAATATTGCAAAATAAAGTACAACATTTTATTTTTCATGATAACATTCATATTTTTTTATTATTTTACAATATTTCTTCACTTTGGCTACCATGAAAACTATATCTTTTTAATTTTATTTGAGAATTGATAATATGGATTGATATTGAAACAAAAGTATTTTCATTATCTTTTATTAATTAATTTTTTTCGTACCTTGTCCCTTTTTTCCCAGCATTTTTTATTTTTTTATTTTCAATGTTATATTTTTACGAATGAAACAAAAATTACGCGCCCTCCTAAAAAGTGAATGAAAAACAATTTGGACAAATTTTTTGGGTGCAAAATTTTCTTTATTCTTCTTCTTTCACACCTTGCATAGTATGACCGCGAAATGGTATTTTTTATTTTTCATTATTTTTCAGAATTCTTTAAAAAAAATCATACATCAAGAAAATCTATTCAATCTATTCTAGTCTTGTGATGAAATTTAAGTGGAACAGATAATTTTAAAAAGATAATTATTTTTAGATTTCCTCAGTATTATTGAAAAAAAATGTTAATTTAAATGGAAATTAAAAAAAGTATTCTAAAACTTGACCCATTTTTCTTGCCCTATATGTATGATGAATTATTATGCTTTGATTTATCAATTGGAGTACAAAATTTACCAATAATGTAAGAGCTTTAATTATCTCTGAGTTGGTTGTGATTTTATGAAGCCTGTAGCACTTAGCATTTGGAATCCTTTAGCGGATGCTGTTGTTTGAATTTCAGAATTTGTTTATATGACAATATTATTATTTTTTTTAGAATTATTCACATACTTACTATAAATGATAAATGTTCAACTCTATACTTATAAATATTTATAAAACTATTAGAAATCAGAAGCATACATGTGTGTAATTGTTATTAAACAAGATACAATTATGAAGATGGTTCTGAAATTTTGTATTCCGTTTTAATTAAAGTGCAAAATTGCTAGAATCAAAACCAAATTACTTTCATATGATCCCATAATGTACCCAGCCACGATGCTTGCGAGATATCAAGTAATTGGATTTAGATCTCGCGTCTATAAATTTGAGTTTTAAAGAACGATTTAGCGATATTCTTTACTGATATCGTATAGAAGCGCGTATATTCTGGACCTGAGTAGAAGTAAAAAAGTTCTTGGGATTTCATATCAGGATTTTCTCCCGATCGTTCTACAAACCAGTTGTGAGCTATATTTACAGAAGAAGAGAAATAACATGATCCATTTTTCTGGTATTGCTCTCTGGCAGCATAGAAATAATTTCTCGAAAATGGAGACAAATCATGTTCAGTAATTCTATAAATTTTTAATACAATCCAGCAAATATGATTTTAAACAACAACAATTATACGTATAAACCCTCAGCGAAAACAACATAGTTGTTACACATAAGTAATATTATTAATGATAATTCTGTTAAAAGGTACATATAATTTCTTAACAGATAGTAAAATGTATATTTAATTAATAATTATATAGTCAGCTACTGTAAATAAAAAACTACGATCCTTTTTTAAGACATTTTTATCTACCTCGCGTTAATTGTTATTCTAATAATGGGATTTTTGTTTTCATATTATTTCCTATGGATAAAGAAAAATATCGTACAAGTCTTCTTTTAGATTTTTTACGTTAATGTTGTGGTGTGAAATTTCGGGAAATTCTAATACTTTCGTAGCTTTTGTCATTTTTCCACAAATTTTTTATTTATTTTATTTTTAATGTTATTTTCCCGAATAAAACGAAAAGTACGCGTCCTATCAAGAGGTGATTATTAACGAACTTGTAGATCTTTTTGGGGACCACAATTTTTGTTAATTAATCTTCTTTCTTATCTTGCATAGTTGGACCAAAAAATGGAATTTTTTATTTTTCATTATTATTTTTGCAATCGAAATTTGAATGTTCAATTTTCCGAAAAAATCAAAAAATTTGTTAGGATGATCTCGTAGGGCTTTCAAAAAAGCATATTTTTCTTCTCTTGACTTTTTTTCATATCGTGCGTTGTATGCCTTAAAATTTTGATATACAATTGATTTTTCAAATTTTGGAAATGCTATAACTCCGTGAATATTTTTTTTATCCAAAAAAGTCATTAGGTCTCAAACATTTTCAAAATGCGCTAATTTTTTAAATTTTTATCCAAAATGGCTGGTTAACGCACTTATCCTTTCTTCTGTGAACTAAAAAAGTGTTCAGTGGGTCCCACTCTTGCAAGGGTTAGATCTACTAAACGGATTGGTAAATTATGGACGGGTCACTACAACAGTAGAATCTACTGAACGCGTGTTTAGTGGATTCCACTAGTCGCTGAAGAGTAGCTCCTACTACGTACGCAATTGTAAGTACGATTCCTGTTCAGTAGAACATACTGAAGATGAGTGCGTTCTAATGAACAAGAATCGTACATGCGACTGAGTCCGCAGTAGATGCTACTCTTCAGTAAATATAGTTAAATGGCGCTTAAAATGGTAAAAAACATCCTTAAAAATATATTATTACACATAATACATGATTATTTAAAGATATATAGTACGTGCATCTACTTATGATTAATTGGTAAATCGTAATTTTTAATGCTTAAATAACAATTAAAATTTCGCACGCAACGGTGGGATTCGAACGCATAACCTAACGCACGCTAATCAATGAGCCTAACCATTCGCTTATCGAGAATAGTTGTCAGCGTTCCTACTCTTCTGTTCAGCAGAATCAACAGAACGCTGTTTAGTGTTTCTGAACCAACGAGTAGTTGCTATTACTATAAATCAGCTTATTAAATGCGAAAAGTAGCATATACTATACTAGTTCTCTCCGTGTAGTTTTCACGGATGGGCGGCCGAACGGACGGAGAGACAGACAGCCAGGCAGACGCCATCGTAAAAACTTTATTTTCGGATTCAGGGGTTCTCGAAACATGAAGATACGTTGAAAAATCGTGTTATCAAATTTACGAGAATTCTAATACTCTCTCAATCATAAATGATGAGAATGTAAAAAGAAGCAATATCGCGCTTTAAACATAGAATAAAGTGTGCGCAGCTTTTCCTTGCATGTGCGCCTCTTAGCCACAGTCTTCGGTACTTTTAAACGAAATTAAACTACATAATATCAAATTTACTTTAATTTGAACTAATTGTTTGTTTCCAACAATACCCTGCAAATAATTAATAAAGAGGAACATATTGGCGTATTTTATCGTTAATTAATTCCGCCACTGATCCTTGTTCGCAATGCGGATTTTAGTTCAATGTGCCTCGCACAAGGTTTTTTTAGTATGGCATGAGTAAAAGCCTCCAATGGAATATCGTTAGGTTAGTCCGAATAAAAATAATTCTTCCATATGTAGCTTTTACTCTTCCTCTGTCTCAATCATTCATTTGAATTAATATCACAATGCACATGAAAAATATGCAAATCCGATTTACAATTTGTATTTGTCACCTTCGTCTTTATTTTTGCGTATAATTTCGTTTATCAATTTGTGAAGTTAAAAGTATTATGATATAAATCATTTATTACAGTGATTCGGCATTACCACCGTTTTTTGCATTAATTATACACAAACTTACCCAAAGAAAAGAAAATGGAGAGTTTGAAAAGAAATTTAGTTATTTGCAGCAAAGGATCATGCACCGAAATTGTACGCTACTTCGTTTACTTTTGAATTTTACGAAATTTCAAAATTATTTTTGTTAATGACGTCGCACTCATTTTCTATCTTTCTTGTAACTACAATTATTCCTAAATAAAATAAAAGAATGCTAATTAATTTTAACAAATGAGGAATAGTATAATAAAAATATGTACTAGATATAAGAAAGAAATTTTTTGTTTTTATTTATTGAATAACAAAGATTTTGAATAATTTTTTTAGATTATGAATCAATTTCTGATCAATCTCACTTATTTACTGGAATTCATTAAAAATTTATTTTGTGATCTTTTAAATTCACCTAAAATGTGTAAAATCCTTTTAAATCTTGTGAAAATTTTTAAAGATCTTACAAATAACAAGGAGAAAATATTCTTAAAATGACAATATTATTGGGGAAGAAGAAATGCACCAAAGAAAATGCGCCTTGCTCTGTTCAGTAATTTCCTTTAATGTTTCGTGCCACGTGCATTCAGTACAGTTCCTTTTTTTGTAATTTTGGACATTGAGTGTTTCGCTTTAAAGAAAAGTGTTAAGTACAACACACAAATAATTTCATATCTTTCATCATATAGACAAAAATATATATTAAGAACATATTCTTGGCGCCTATTTAATTTGCAAATGTTCTTTAACTTAGTGGGAAATTCTTAAAATTAGCATATCGTTTTTTCAGTGATCAATTGATCCACTCAGGTTCAATTAAATAAAGTCTTTTAAGAATTCAAAAAAATTAATTAATTAGAATTGTGCAACTTTAGAAGAATTTCAGGGAACTTTAAAAGTTCAATAGAATTCCAAATAATTAAGAGAATGGACGATGAATTAACTCTCAACGACGCGCGCCTCCTTGGCTCTCAGGAGGACGCGCGCTGCGGCTAAATAGTCGCACAACAAAGTGTGCACAATTTTACTAAACTTTCGAAGCTTATTGCAGATCAGAAGGTGAAATGATCGTGAAACCTGCCTGTTATCATAAAATTGGCTCTGAATCCCTTTTATTCTGTATAAAAACATTTATTTTTACATATTAAACGTGTTCTACCTAATAGATACAAGTACACTTCATCATCTCCCTTATAAATAGTTGTAGGATATTATAATTTAAGGGGATGTAAATACTAGGTACCTGTGTAATTAGAAACCTGCGTGGATTGAGATAGAGTTCGAATAACACAAAAAGAACTATCAAAAATCAAGCGATAGATTCTACTATAATATTCATGTTTGAAAACGCGGCAAACATCTCTAAGAAACTAAATATTTCATAGGAGTGAAAATGAATGAATGCTGCGATCACCCCATCCCTATACGCAGCAGGTATATTTGGGAGGGAATACTTAAACTATTTGACCCCTGGGGTATTTTCTTCGGAATCTGGCGCACTTTTTCAAAATATGCGGCTAAATCGCCGCAGGCGTGCGTATTCAGGGTGAACTCCAAAAAAAATAATTTCAAATCTCTTTAAATCTTAGAAACCCTACGAAATATCTCACTTCTCTTGAATAAATTCTTTAAAATCCACTAAATTTACATATTTGCGTAACTTTCATATGTGAAATAATTTGAACAATATTTTGAACTCCCCAATAAATTATATATGCTACTTAGAGTTTACGTTTTTTTTAACCGGCTTCTCAAACATTTCAGTAGGCTGCGCCAAATACAAGACTCCAAAATTGCTCCACACCGCGTCGAGAGCCTAACAATTATACCAATTGCATGGGACAAAAGTTGATTTTTTTTCTATTTAATTTTAATATTAATTTAATTAAAGAGCTTTAAAAAGTAAACGAATTAT
>JAWWLR010000034.1:22912778-22923958 GCA_035041075.1 Acraspis erinacei | reverse complement strand
AACACGTACAAATGTTAAAGGAAATCAAAATCTTTTAAAATTTCTTGTTTTGAAAGTTATAGGAGCCTAAATTATATTGCAAACTGTAACACAAAATACTTCAGTTTTTAATTCGTAGGAAATGTTTCGAAAAATAATAGGTTTTTTATTACGCCTAAAAACTTAGCTAAATGAGGTTAGCCTAATTCTTAACGGTAACGAAAAGATAGTCTATTCTTCGTAGAACCCATTGATATCTGCATAGTGTTACTTCAGAATCTATTAATTAGACAAATGTGAAACCTGTACACTGGAAAAACTTTTCTCCGTAAACTTTTGTTAAAAAGTTCCTATTTTTGAGAAAAAATCGTTTAGATTCTTCATTTATTAATAAAAAATCATCGATACTCGCCAGTGTCATAATATTGCTTAAATTATTGCGAAACCTATATCTACCTTTAATAACATAATTTATTGCTCCATTATTTATTCACGGCGTTATAAAAAAGGTATATTATGATAATGGTTAGTATGGATAATTTCTTATTAATAAATGAAGAGTAAACCATTTTCTCTTAGAAATAACAACTTCTGAACAAAAATGTATGACCAGAAGTTTCTATTTACTTTCATGAGATCTATCCTCGATATAGACAGTGTCAAAGTTTCAAAATTTTCTGAGTTAACACTGTCCAAATATGGCAATTTTGTTTAAAAATAATTTATTTACAACGCTGTACATTGATGACAATTCATCGCAAGACAAAAAAGTTTTAGTTTTACTGAGCCATTCTGAAAATTACTTTATCATTTTTTTTCATTTTGTCTAAAAAGTGGTCTAAAAAATTGTCTAAAAAATTGTTTAAACTCAAATTTACCCATATTTCGAAAAGCTACTCGAGATATTCGTAATGAGGAAACTTTGTTTTGACCCTTTGAAAAAGAGTAATCTCAGGGACCTATTAGTGCATACAGATGTGTTGTTTGATTCCATTGTATAGTTATTATTGACTAAATGACTAGGAGTATTAGGATATCACTGCAGTTATACTTTGTTAGCATTATTCGTCGATACGCGACGTTTTTTGAATTTATGTATGATTGTTTAAAGTTGTAGCAAATTATTCCGAAATCTTAGGATTTCAGTTATTCATGAATAACGTAACCCTCAGAGCCAGCACTGCAGTGTCTCTGAATGAAATTAATATATCGGCGTACATTTTTTTAAACTGTAGTTAAAACTCTCACAAAAATGAGTATGTTCAAAATTAATAAGATGAATGCAACACATACTATAAATATTTTAACGACACTGAAACAACTATACAGCGCGCGGAAAATATCTTCCGAGTATAATCTACCCAGAGTAGGCTGAGAGGTTTAATAACGACGTGTGCTCTCCAAGCCGCTTTCTCGTGTCGCGGTGTATGCGAGAGCGTGTTATGAGTTCTACTCGTTTCAGTGTTTCTCTTTTCTTGAGTAATGAGAGGGACTGTATTTTTCTACAAATTATTTGTTTGAGCTGAGATTATTTCTTAAAATGTTGACTGAATCAACCGTTTTTTCTTTGTTAGCATTTGTTAAAAGATTAATTGTTTTATGAGCACAGTACTAATCGCAACGTGTCGGCTCCGCCTCGTGATCTTCAACACTTACCATCAACCTTTTATGAATGAAATATGATATTATAAGGAATTTTTATATCCTAAAAAATAAAATAAAAAAGTGCGTTATGGATGAAAAATTGCATAAAATTTTGTTGGGCTTTCTTATGGTCAAGATACCCCCAAAAAAATCTCTTCTCTATTATACTATTAAATCGTCTATCTTTTTCTATAACACCTTAAAGTTTCATTAGAAATCATTTTCTGGTTTTAGAAATATCGATAATTCAAAAAAAGTGATGCCAATATTCAATATGACGTAAATCTCTTAATTTAAATTTTTTATAAAATCCTTTGGGGTTTAAATGTCTCTTATATAAAATTATAGGATCATCATGTTTCTGCAGATGTTATAAAATTTTGAATTCCAAGATTGAGAAAAATTTATATTTTCGCATATTGTGCTGTAGGTTTCTATGGCTTAGAAATTTATTATTTTCTTTCTTAAAGTGTTTCATTCTATTTTTCTTCTTCGGACTGCGATTTCTGTAATATTTATAAATGCCTTACTTTCGTTACTATTGTATTTTATACATACATATATACTAGGGAAACTATAATGCATTTCAAACTGTCAATGTAAAGAAAAAATTCAAATTTTTTTCCAAGATATTTTTTGAATCCAAACTGTGGCTGGCCTTAAAAAAAATAATTAAAATAACATCTGGGTTAGAGATTAGGTCCGTCACATTTTATGGTTAAGCGACCCGCGAAAATAATAGATTAACAATAAGCTTAAGCTTTTATGTTACCATTTTTTAAGACTATTCACATTCTTCGAGATAGCTTAAGAGAAATTTACTTAACAAGAATTCAGTGTGCCATATAATGTCAATTCTACAATATAGTTGCTCTGATCCCTTGGGCTTTTTACTAATATTGTTGTGAATGCTGTCATCTTTGGGATGAGATCGTTTCTCTTGGGACACGTGAACTCATTTACTAGTGTAGTGGTTGCTCCGAGAGGGAAATGGATTTCCGTTATTACACAAGCATGTATTGTACTTCATCCAACTTCCAACCAACATAATGGACAACATTTTAAAAATGGAAAAATGTCCGGCCTTATGCATCAGACTCTGCTGCATTTTCACTTAGTATAAACGAGAATCCATCAGCACAATCGTGAATAAATTTTCTATATACGAATCGAAAAAAGAAGAAAATTTCTGTTTTCAACCAGAAAAGCTGAGTCAGAAAAAGCTTGCACTAAACTTTCTAAGGCTCATATTGAACTCTAGAACATTATTATTCTAGAGAGCCTCTGATGTCCGAAGCATAGGTGCTACGGACAGGAAAAATATATTCAGGAAATTAAGAATGCATACTGATGCCCGTGAGAAAACTTGATTGTATTAGTTGAATGGATGAAGTAAAATGGGTCTTCGATTTTAAAATAACGCTAATTTTATCCATTCAAGAAAAACCTTAGGAGTACATTTAATGGTCAGCTTGTTTATAATTAAATATATATAATTCGGAGTATATCATATGTAAAATAGTGGTGTGACGATATGTCTGGACAATCTCTCAATGATTGTTGTTGAAAACCTGATTGACTGTTCAGTGCTTGAAGTTCTTTTATATCTTAAATTTCATATTTTTAAAATAAAATAATATCTAACAATAATCGCATTTAATAAGAAAAATCATAGAGCTTAAAATAAAGTTAAATTCAAACTTTCAGATTATCTGATCGTTTATTGAAAAGAATATATACTTTTACATAAGTGTTTTTCGATAAAAAATAGTATTTTTTAGAAAGAATTATGTTATAAAATCGTAAAGTTTCGAAGGCTTCTTTTAAATTTGAGGTTGTGGTATTTTTTCACCAAAAATGATCATTTTTAAATAAAAATTATCAATATTCCTAATTTTCATCAATTTTTTGTCACATTAGCGTCCCGGTAATATTTTTTGTCTAATTTTCAAAGGAAACATTTCCAAACTTGCTGTCGGTAATGTACTTTACATATTTTCAAAAGCTTTCTCACTAGCACTCTTTCTTGAGTGCGAAGAGGCCTGGCACTTATCGTGATGTTGCGTTGCATTTTTTTTCACGGCATCTAATTGAGCGTTGAAAATAAACTTGTCAGTTTTTCACTTTTATGGAAACTCATCACAACAAGAAGATTTGAGATAGGAAACTTATATGATTATTACATCATACCTATTTTTTGCAAAACTTAATAGATTACAAAGAAGATTTTAAATTTTGAAACAATTTTAGTTCATTTTAATATTTCTCTCGGACATTGATTATTTGAAATAAAAGTTTAGGATTAAAGGATTTATTATCTTAAAATTTTTTTAAATACATTAGGTTAATGTTTTTTTTCAAAACTTTTCCTACATTAGAACTTGGAATTATGAAAGGTTGCGGGCATGGCTTACATTGGCTTTGATGCTAATTGCAAACCATCCAAAATTAAATATAGAGGAACGCGTGGAAAGTGCGACCCTCGCATCATGAAACGGCCGCCTCATCAATTCTTGGAATGGCGTACATCCCAACTGCTTGAATCCAAGTTCCAGTTCATATGAAAATATTTTATATTAATTTTTAATTTAATGTATGAATTTCTATCAATTATTTAAAATATTGCGCTTACTTTTCTTTTCTATTATTCTAGATAATAGATACTATGAAATACAAAAGGTTTGAATCGCTGTTCATATAATTAAAAAATTATATAAAAAGAAAAGAATCATCACGTGCAAGGTGCGTGTGTTTGTTTTAATTATTTTTACTAAATTTACGAGTTCACATAATTTGAATGTTTTACCAATAAAACCTTAGAATCCATAATATTAGATGAATGATTAAGAATATTTCACAGCTTTTTTATCGGCAAATTTATAATCGAAAATGAGAAGAAAATGGAATAACTTTAGACTAAAACTTTGCATAAGTATTAAATAACATAATTTAAAATTATTAATAGACATGTAATAACATATATATTTTCAAATAAAGCTGATCTATGTGCTAATAAATCGCTTTTCCTGAATTTTTTGCGTAATTTGGAATAAAATTGAGAAAAACGTCCCTCATAGAGGAAAATAGAGCTCTTTGCTTCTGAGCATGGCTTTTCGAAGATACATATCCTATATGCTTCTTTGGGAAATTAACCATAGCTTTCCGTAGTTCTCACTCTGTTCCTTTTGACCTGAGAAGTAGAGTAAATGAACTATATAAGTGATTGCGAAAAACAAAAAATTTCAATACATGTGGTTTTTCTCTAACAGAATAAAAAAATGGATCATTTGAATACTTTTCAAGCTCACTGATTTATTTTCTGATGCTAGCACTTGTTTTAACTGATAATTTTAGTAGACTATCTCATTGTCACTCAAGTTTCAAATAAAAAATGTAGGCCGACACTTCGATGACTGTCAAGCAATCGGGATGCCTTAAACTAAGATCTCTACATTTTTAAGTTACGTTGCTGCAACTGATCTTTACTCATGAAAGAGGAAAGTTGATCAAAAGTTAGTTCAGAACTTTCAAGTGAAGATAGATCTCTTAGAGCAGCGTAATATTCTCTAAAGGAGATTTTTAATCTCTAAATATCATTCGTTAAGCTTTTAATACCATTTTCCACATGGATAATTTATCTCTTCATTCGCGAAAGTGATGTGAAAGTGGAATATCATACAGGAGATGGCAGTTTAACGGATGAAGATATTTGCTAAAATCGTTTCAAACCAGTTTCTGCTTAACTTTGCCTTATCTTAGACAATACATGAATCATTTTTTTCATGTACATTAAACATTTTAATCAGCCTGCAGAATGTGAAAGAAGTTTAAGTTTAACGCTAAATTTTTAAAATTATTTATTTTAAATACCATATATTTAGAATATACTGATTATTTGACTGACTAGCTTTAAATATATTATCACAGACTGGACATAAAATAAATTTAAATTATTTGAGTTAGTATTTCTTGAAAAGCTATAATTATTTATTTTTGCAAATAACTAAAGAAAACAATTCTTTCAAAATAAAAATAATTTTGATCCCGCTTCAAAAACTCATGGGAAGTATGACACTTCTCAATATAAAATTTCACCTATTTATTTCTTTTGTATTTACTTGAAATCTAACTTAGGTTTGTATCCACTTGATGTTTTTCAAAATACATGTGCACATGTGCAAGGCTCTTCTCTAAAAAATCGTTAAAAACTTATTAAAATCCAAATTTAATATCTTTTAAAATAGATGTTTTCGTGCTTTTGAAGTGAATATACAACGTCATTTGTTAAAAAAGAAAGAAAGAATATTTCGAATTTTTATTAACATATTTTAAAATTAATGTCACACATTCCTTAACAACTTATGTTTAAGTTCAGCTAACGAAAATTTGAAAATTATCATGGATTATCGAGATACGACTACAATAGTCCAAAAATGCATGTGCATGTTCCTGGCTAGCAGCGGTCATCGCCATGAATATTTTTTGGAAAAAGATAAGATTTTAAATTCAAATCTGGTCGGTTTCTTTTCTATAAGATTCCTGAATCACAGCATGCATTGAAGTTAGGGAAGAAAATTGAGAAATTTTCGGCGATCATTACTCGCGCGGCCGACGGCCTTAATCACTGACTGCAACTGGAAATTTTTTATTTGGACATTTGAGTTTTTCGATTTGAGACTTTTCGAGTTTCATATTTCTGAAACTAGATAAAAGCCTCAGGACATTCTCGTACAAATCTTAGATTGTTGCTTGAACTTTCCTACGCCATGTCACCAAATTAAGACCAGGTGTACAATTCTAAAAACACTTGCATTTTTTAAATCCTGTTATCCAAAAGTATCTCTTGTCATTCGAAGCGGAATTTAATAAAAACGTTGTTCGAAAAAGTTTTTCGCTTCTCTTTGAACGACCAATCAAGTTTCAAAGTCAGAAATGATTTTTAATAGTAATCGCCCAGGTCGCATTCGCAACTTCCGATGGTAGTATGATCGTTTTAAAAACAATGGAGGCATAATTTCGATGAAAAAGAAAACATGATAAAATAAGGGTTTACCAAAAAAGGGTTATTAAAAGAAAGTAACTTTCTTAACGAACAAAGGTGATTTTCTTAATTTTAAAATTCTAAAGAAAACTAAAGAAGCAAATGTATCCTAGCACTTATCGCTCTTGTAATATATTGAAACAAAAAGAAAATAATAGCATACTAAATTTCAGATTAAAACAAATTTTGGATGAAAAAAATCGTGGCAAGTTTTCTTAACGGTCACTTTTATTTGTCAATCTTTCCAATTTCGTGGGAAAATTTTTAAAAGGCTGAAAATTAGCACATTGGCGGCGATTTTTCTGAAATTGAAAAATATTCATTTCTTTAACACACGAGAGACATGCACGAAAATTTTGCACAATAAAGTTGTTGTTCTTCAAAATAACTAACATAATGTGCAATCACTCATAATATGCATTCTATTCGAAAAATGATTGTTTTTCCTTTTTAGCTATTTAAATACATGCAAGGTATTGTTTTTCACGATGTTTTTAGTGAAAGAAATATTAGAGCAAAAGGCATAGTTACTTTAATCATTTATCATATTATTTTGGAACATTTTTGAAAGTTATTGTCTTTTTTTTGGTAACAAAACTTGTTAGAGAAATATCGAAAACTGGGCAGGGAACTTTTTGTAGGACTTTTAAAGAAAAACAACTTTTCTTGGTAAAATTATGTCGTACATAACGTATTTTTTTAAAGAAAATGGGAGCTTTGCATTTAAACATTGGTTGAAGCTTTTATTGCAGTCATTTCATAAAATTGTTTAATTTCTTGATAATGTTTGGCACATTTTGAGAGATAGCACCATGTTCTCTGACATTTCACTACGTTTTTATTTTCATTATATTAAAGAAAATGATTTTCTTTTATTTAATTTTTTCCAAATTTAAAACCTAAGGAAATTACCTATCGTTCGTTTTAAAAATTTAACTTTTTTAATATAAATATTTCTATAAATTCTCATTTTTCGTGCCTTTTCTTGAATTTTTTTGTAATGATTTAATAATTTAAAATTTCATGTCTGTTTTGAGGAATAAAAATCCGAAATCTTTTTTCCTCTTCTTTGTAAAATTGGTATCAAATTTTTATTTAGAGACTGTTTGGTTCAGTTTTACAAGGAAATTTTGATAAAAGTAAAATTTATATGAGCCAAGAGGGGTTCTTTGTTTTATATCGTTTCTACACAATGAAAGAAATAAAATAAATTATTCCCAAATATATATATATATAAGTTTTCCGCCAGGATTTACTTATCATATTACTTTAATTTTGATTAAAATAACAGAAACGTATAATTTATGTTATTTTGCCATTCATTCTTATATTAATGTCTTTTTACTGAAAGTATAAGCCTTAGCCCCCCCCCCCCCGCCCGGGTGCAGTGAAAACGGACATAAGTTGCATTGAAAAAAGTAATAACCTATAGATAAATTAAATTTTCTAATTCCAATATATGCAGCGAAAGATTTAGAATTAATATATTTAAAGCTTGGATGTCCAATTGTATTTCCGCCGGGTAATTTATTCAGAAAAATTTTAAAAACATGTCCCGCTTGGCCCCGTATTACGGTATAAAATTTAAATAACTCAAGAGTCTTTCGCAGAAATTATATCAAGCAATTTTGAATATATCTTCGAGTTTCCCTGGTCAGAAATTGCATCGAAAGTAAAATCAAATTTAAGAGGAAAAGTAAATTTTATCATAGGACTCAAGTTCGGCGGACAATTGGGTTTCCGAGACCTGATTATTCGTGGCCAACGTCAAAGTGCTCAAGGTGTTGACTAATTTTCCGGGACACCAGTGCCTTCTCGTTACCAAAATCCCCCCGCAGGCGAAATCCTTGCAATGCTGAACTCCAAAGTTGGCCAAGTCGATTGTACATGTAGGGTACTACAGAAGACGTGGTGAAGAGAGACCGAGATAGAGAGAATGAGAAAAAAAGGGGTGGGTAGTAGATGAGGTTGAAAAGGAGAAGTCGCATGGTCGATATTATCTCTTCCAGGGTAGCTTAACCCTATTCTGATCAAACCATCGAGAAATTTTCCCTTCTATTCGTCTTCAGAACTTCGCACCCTCTTCCTACCAACCAGTCGCAGATAACTAGCTTGGCCCTGTTCCAAAATTTACCTGGATCAGAATTCCAATAGAGTTTCACACTTGCTGTACGCCTCGTGGAAAATATCTTTCCCGATTGGCAGGGCGAAACTTTCTTATCATGGGTCGGAATCTGATCATTCTCGAATTCAGGGTCTATATATAGGTTCACTTTTTGAAATCTTGTAAGGGTGAATTACGCGTGAAACTGGTCATTCGATTACACAAAAAAGAGAAAATTATCAGTTTCTTTCATGCTTATGGATAAGATATTTTATATCTAGAATAAAAGGAGCGAGTTGAGAACCAAATGAATATTGAAGTAAAAGTCTTAGTATTCCAAAAGATGAAGACCCAAAAAAACAAATGAAAATGAAAATTTTAAGACAAAACAACGCACGATATGAAAAAATGTTACAAGAAGAAAAACTTTGCTTTTTAGAGGCCGCACAAGATTATCATAAAAAATTTTGTAAGTAAAATTTAAGAAATTTAATTTAGATTAAAAAATTTCAGATTACAATTGGAGCATTTATTGTTGGTTTGTTGTGGTCAAAATTTGGTAGTTGGATTTTTGTTTTTTTTTTACTGGAGTTTCCATAAATTTTGGAATTTTTTTAAAACATCAAAAATTCACATTTTGATCCCACAAAACACAATAAAATAAAAACAAATTAAAGATTCCATTTTGCGTTCAACAACTTCGAGACAGAGCGAGAAGATGTTCTTTTAATCATAAAATAAAATAATAAAAATACGTATGTTTCAATATCAATGCATATTATGGATTGTAACAATATAAATTTAGTGAAATGATACATGTTTCATCGTAAATAAGGATAAAATTAATTGCGAAATAAGAAGCAAATATTAAGGTAATCATTAAACATAAAATTTGAACTTTATTTTGCAATATCTGAATCAGCAGCCCCAGACCGAGGTACATAAATAAATGAAGTATAAATGTGATATAATAGAGTTGAACATAATGTAGAAAAGTATCTATGCATTATCGACAAAGTCGAGTGCGAAGCACGAGATATGTGATGAGAATGTGTTCGTTAAAGTCAAAAGAGCTTTAACAAAAGAGATTTGGAAATCACCAAATTACAGTTGTCGATGCTATGATCTTTAATTTTAAAAGGCATGAGCACAAATGCGGGACAAATACAAAGACTGAACGCCGAGCGCGAGGTAAATACATAATCGAGCACGAAGCGCGAGAACCAACATCGCGCGCCCTAGGCGCGCTCAAACTAGCAAGCGAAGCGAGCCGCGCGCACAACGCGATGAGAATGATTTTTTTACATGATTTTTTTACATCAATCTCCATGAAATTTTTGACATGGTAGTAATTTTTTTAAATAAAAAAACAAATTAAGATAGATTAAAATGGGTTTTCATTAAAAACGCGAAGACGTTCAAAAATGGATTGAAATTTATATCAATTTTGCGCTTTTTCGGAAGTTGAGATAAAATCAAATTTTGTTCTTACCTTGTATATTATTTGTAATTATTATGTATCATTATATTATATTTTTATTATTTATTTTATTTATTATTTATTTATTATTATATTTTTCAAGTTTCCCCACAATGAAAAACAACTTTCTCTAATCGAATTTAATCATGGGCTGAAGGCAGTCCTACTATGTAGTACTTTACAGGAAATTTTTTTTGTCGATTGGATAAAAATTGACCGAGTTGGGAGAATGAGAATTTTCGGATTTTGTGCTGGTATACCCTATTTAAAATGTACTAAACTGTTTTCGTATAAATTAAATAAAATCTTTCCTTGTATGTTTTTTTGATAGATTTTTGATGATCTATCGGATAATTATAACCATTTTTTCAATGATAAAAACATTTTTTCAAAATCAAGAATATTTTTTACTTTTTTGTATTTCGGCCCATTTTTTTGTTTTATAGTCTTACAATAATGATACAGATGTTTTCTTTCGAAACGTTAAAGTAGAAAATGTGTAAAGAATTTTTCCAAACACAGTGGTCAATAAGATAGGAATTATCTTTCAGAAAATTGCAATTGTATTTTTTTGTGAAATTTCTATTCTTAAATTGACTCAAAGGAAAACGTTAGCTTCTCCGTTATTTAAAAAATGAAAAATGTTTCCTCTATGGGGAGGCAAATACATATCCTAACGGGAAGTAAAGTGCTTTTATATTGAATATAAATACTAATGAAGTCGAAACACTCGAGATAAAATTACTGCTGGTTTTCAAATACATAATAGCATTATTATGAAGAAAAATTTAAAATATTAGACTTAATTTTATATTGATTTTTATCAATAATTAACGACTGAGTAGTTTTGTGATTAGTTTGACATAATATGAGAACAAAAAATTAAAACACCTTAATAAAAGATGACGAAATTTATAATAAAAATCTGATAG
>JAWWLR010000034.1:22843298-22853328 GCA_035041075.1 Acraspis erinacei | reverse complement strand
AAATTCAAAGAGACTGTATGGAGGAGAGAAAATAGACCGTGGCGAACGGTATCGTAACATACCAAGGGTGGAATCCAACCATCAGCCATTAAGTTTGTGAACCTGTGGAGAAGTTGACGGAAGGTAGGATGTGAAGAAGAGGTGTTGGGGGAGTGGCATGGACGAGAGAAGCAATAGAGAAGTATCAGGAGCAGTTGGGAAACGTAAGCTTCAAGGGGGATTCGGTGGAAGAGATATGGGAGCATCTGAAAGATAAAGTAAAAGGGTACGCAGGGTACGCAGAAATAAGGATGGACTTTAGGATAATGTGTAAGAAGAAAGAGCAGGAAAAGGAAAAAGAGTTGGAAGGGGAATTGAGAAATGTTAAGACAGAAGGGGACGTGTGGAAGATAATTAATAGGTTTAGAAAATTTTGGGTGGGGATAAGAAAGATAAGAGAATGGAGGGAATTTTTTAAAGGTTCATTACACAGATCAGACACACGGATGAAAAATGAGGGGATTAGAAGAACAAGGGCGGTAGACGGAGAGGAACATAATGAAGAGAAGATAGAGAGGCAGATAAGGCAGTTGAAAAGGTCTAAGGCAGCAGGGCTGAACGGCGTAGAGAGCGAACCATGGCAGTTTGACACACAAGAGGTAGGGGAGAGGCTGAAGGGGGTAGTGAAAAGAGTATGGAGGGGGGACGGATTCTTAAGAGTGTGGAGGGAGGGGTTGATCGTACAATTGTATAGAAGAGGGGATAGGAACACACAGGAAAATTATAGAGGAATTACGCTACTGAGTACGGCGTACAAAGTATAAGCGATGGTATTGGCAGATAAGTTGCGGAAAGACGTTGAGGGGAACGGCATACTGCTGGAGACGCAGGCGGGCTTTAGTGAGGGAAGGAGTACTATTGCCAATATTTACGTTTTGCAGCACGTGGTGGACAGAGAACTAGCCACTGTGACAGCACTGGGACACTGGGATTAGCAAGGAATACGCCGAACTATATTTTCAGGAGGGAGACAGGAAGAACGAGTGTAGGGATTATAATAGGGAGCCGAGCGTGTAAATATGAGGAGAATAGTTTAGAAAAGGGGGGAAGTAAGCTGTTTAGGGAATGTTGGTGGGAGAAGGAGAACAGACGTAGGAGTGGGGGGTGGAGGTGGAAAGGGAACGGTATTTTAGAACGAATGAATTGCAGATGGATGAAGTGAGAAGGATGCATGAGGAAGGAAGGAGAATATATGATTTGGTTTGAAGGAACAGCCTGGAGAGAGAGAAGGTAGCAGGGAAGGAGAGAATAAGAGAGTCAAGGTTTAATGGGAACTATGTGTGGATTATACCAAGGGAGAGAGCGCAATATTTGTGTGAGAAAGGAGAAAGGAAGTCAGGAACTTACAGCGGGAATGATATGCGGATGCGTGTAGAGTTATAATAGGTTCTGGCTTTCTGGAGAGAAGAGGATGTGTGAATTGTGCGGGAAGAGGGATGCAAAAGTGGGGAATTGGTTGGAGGAGTGGGAAGAGGTGGAAAGAAGTGGGATAAGCATGGAGGTATTATTGCACGAAAGGGGGGACAAAAGGGCAGTTGCATGGGTGAAGGGGTTGTTGGGTAAGATGGAGAAGAAATGAAAGGAGGAAGAAGAGGAACGGAGAAGGAAAGATTGTATATAGGAGAGGAAGTAGATGTAAGAAAATTGTACATATTGTAAATAGTAGATAAGGATTAGGCTGCGTAGGCAGAGGCTGGCAATGCGAGGCAAAGCAAGAAAGTAGCGTCATGCGTGAGAGGCGATAAAATAGCGACATGCGTGCGAGGCTGTGCCATGCGATGCGAAGCGAGGAAGGCAAGGTCGGCCTAGAGATAAGGTGCGGATGGATGTTAGTTTTTAAAAAGTAATAAACTTTTTTGCATTTGATGAACTAGGTATTATATTCGGCACTAGATTGCGCTGAGAAATAGCCGTTTTCAATCAAATTATTTTAAGTTTTGTTTTTTTGTGATTCGTAATCTGGCCCCCACCCCCACTACACGAAAGAATAATAAGGAGTAGTATCCCTGCAAGTGGGGACTGGGGCGACGAACGTCCAAGAATTCGTTATTGTTTGCCAGGAATGGATACCGAGGAACAGTTCCGCGCACATTCACATTTTCGGTTGCCATGTCAGCAATGTCAAAAATATTTTGTTCAACGAAATTAACTTTATCCCCTAATCACGTACTCCATAAATGATTATAATAATGGCATTGCAGTATTTACACTTTCCAGATACTTTTCGTATTTTTATGCCATTTTCCTTCTAGTTTTGAATTTATTAACACAATGTACACCCAACAAGATAAAAACACAAACGAATATAACCTAAATATGCATATAGATGTCAAAATATAAGATAGGGTAGTAGTTAGGACATGTGGCAATGCAACCGCCAATGCGCATGTGCGTGGGACTGTCCCTCTGTATCCATTTGTGGCAAAAATTAACAAATTCTTGGAGTTCATGGTTCCACCTTCCCTTACCAAACACATAGGGTGATACCACTCCTTACTATTCCTTGGTGCCCCATACAAGATACCTCCTAAAAGAAAGTCTTTACAGAATGTATGCACAGCCCCTAAGCAGGGGCTCAAAATGGCCGAAAATTAAAAATACGTGTCGCTATTCTTTTTGTAATTAGAGTTAGGATTCAATGAAGTCGCATATTATTTTACTTGTTCATATGTATGTACTTGTGCGGTGTTCAGTAATAATGTCTATAATTTTTTAGTTGGTGACTTGTATCTTTTCCCTTCATCAGCGGCGCTTGTTACTTCCATTGCAATAATTGTCACAAAATAATAACCGGCGTGCGGTAGCTTCCAACTGCAAATGTTCGTAAATTACTGTTTTAATCGGTCTCTTCACACTCACGGAGTGAAAATAACAGGGCACTATTTGCAGTGACGAAAGCACTATGTCTGGCAGTCCTTACCTTTCGAGTGATCAAAAACTAAAAATGGAGCATGATTAGGGATTTATTTTGCACTAAGCCCTGGATTTGGTATGAAATTAGAATAATCGAGTAAAATATAACATTTTTATTATATAAAGTTTATTAAATTTAATGAAAATATTAGGCAACATTCTTATTTGAAGTGAAAGTCAGAGAATCGGAGAATTCAGCTATTCGGACCTTTATCCTACGTTTTAACGGAAAAATAAACTTTCAAAAATATACCGGTTTCGACGATGTTATTCAATAGAGTTTTTATCTCTGAATCCTGCAAACTGTAGATAAGGTATGTCCATTCTTCCCTAGCTTAAAAAAATTGCGTTGAACTTTGGAAAATTCGTATACAATTTTAGGAAGGATATGGTGTAATTGACATTGATAGAATCTGTAATTATCTATGAATAGTATTTACTTATATTCTTCAGGAAATTACTTTTCATACTTCTTGAATCAAATATTAAAAATAAAAGTACGACAAAACCCCAGTCATCGCCAGTCTGTCATCTTAGCTTACCTATTGATCACCAAGTCTAAAAGCTAATCTTCGCCAAGTTAACTAAAAGTGAAAATATAAGAAATTGCATTTTTCAAGTTAAGAAACTAATTATTCAATTAAAAAAAATACACATTGCTCCATTAATGTACAATCCCTCACGAGTATTCTGTACAAAAACTCTGATTCCTTGATATTTGAACATTCGATGGATATTTTTTCGAAAAAAACGTCCATACTTCCTACTGTCTTACGTAAGAATTCTATATGAATTTCCTGCCGAGTCCAAGTCAGAAGTTTCCGTAAATTAAATTTCTTTTTGGTCATACACCTAATTACAACACTCAGTACTATGCCTTTTTAAAAATAAAAATCTGCCAGTTATCCATTATTAGGGTCTTGGCGATGTCTGGATGTTCTACATTACATTTATTAAGTCTCGTTACTATAATGTTACCCAAGCCTATTTCCAATTTTTTTCTATTGTAATATGCCTTCTATTTCTAATATTCTTCTAGCTTAATATTCTTCTCTGTAATATGCCTTTTTAAAAATAAAAACCTGCCAGTTAGCCATGATTAGAGTTTTGGCGATGTCTGGATGTTCTACCTTACGTTTTTTTCCAGTCTCGTTACTATAATGTTACCTTAGGCTATCTCCAATTTTCTTCTACAGCGTCTGCAATACAAAAGACAGAAAATAAATTGGTAAAAATTAAGCTCGGGAAAATACACATCTGATTGAATTTTCTGACCTCTACAATCAAGTTTCGTATTTACTGATCACCAAAGACAAAAGGCTGTCTTAGAGTTTAAAAGATATCAGGAGGGCACGGAAGAGTAACTCAGCGAAGAAATTCGATTGACGTAAGTCTCCAAAGAAGCGAAGAGCACATTGAGAGCATGATCGCTTGCGCCCTAGAACAAACTTTAACATCTAGGTCTGTAGGATGTTCGATTTGAAGAAGAATCTTTTGAGTCATTTTGACTTGTTTGAATTTAAAAAAAAAAGCGAAAAACATTAGGAATCGTAAGTAATAATAAAAAATATGTAACATACTCCATGGGAAGTGGTCTAGTGCCTAAAATCAAGTTTTCGAGGGAAATACTTTTAAAATTTGACAAAAATTTTTCGCCGTTCTACGCTATTTTAGCCCAAGTTTTATTCGATAATCTGTGCTTAACCCTGTACTGTACCAAAAATTTAAAAAACGCTATTCGAACTTCATAAAGAAGACGTCGACTAAGGTTTTTTTATTAATTTACTGAATCGAAAAAAATCAAAATTTTTAAATTATAAGTGCCAAACTGAAAACGGTTAACCCAAAAATGGGCGATTACAAAAGTTAAAAAATGTACAATACTTGGACTTTCTTGAAAATATGGTGGTCCACGGAGATTTTAGCGTTGCTGAATTCGAATATTTAGCAGAAAGTGCTAAATTAAAAATAACTCACACGTAATAAAAAAAATTTAGAATACTCGGCCCTTTTTTACGAGATGCTCCTGAACATTTTTTTTCTTCCCAAATCCGAATTAGAAGGCCAAATTACCAAAATTTAAAATTAATAGGCAAATACGTTGGCGGCAAAATTAGAAAAACTTACAATAAGAACAAAATTTTGAGAAGGTACTCACTGAAAAAGTTTTTGGATACCTGAATTTTAATTTTCAGTCAAATCTTCTCAATTGAAAGTGCTTAAAGGGAAATAATACAATATTAGAATGTTTCAAATTTTCAAGAATGGAAGTTCTTTAGATTTATAAGATCTCGAAATCGGTAAGAAATACGAAAAAACTGATGAAATTTTGAAAGTGTTCTTACATACATTTTTAGCCTTGTGAAGAAAATAGAAGGTGATCAAACATACGTTCTTGAATGGAAAAGCACTGAGAGGCCTGCAAATATTATAATATGGTACTTTATATATATATATATATATATATATATATATCCATATATATATATATGGATATATACCATATATCTATGGTACTTTTTTCAAACTTTGGCATTTAATTGCTCAACAATTTTTTATAAACAAAACACAGCATTTATAAAAAAAGATACTTTTTGCTTACCATTTTGTTGTACTCTTAATCTGCTTACCTATTTTTCAAGTGACAGTGTTATTAGCATTTTAGTTTAGACAAAAGTTAACGTATTTGCTGGTAGATAAATCAAAAACAATTGGACCGAAAAAAAATTCAAATCACTTTTCAATTAATGAACTCTACGCAGAAAAAAATCAATTTGACAATGGTAAAGAAATCTTTGTTTTTTTTAAAAGTATAAATAAAGGATGTAAAAACAAAAGTGTTAGTTAGATCAAAAAATCTTTTTGCTGCATCGAATTAATGTCTTAAGAAGCAATTTACAAATTCAAGATATAAGATTTGAGTATACTAAAACAATCAAAACCTCAAAATCTTTTTTTCTTCGCACTAGACCCTTTTCTCCGGAGTTGGTCACATATATAAATAATGATATTACATTTTTTAATATCGAATAAATGGTGGAATATTTGAAAAGAAGTAGATATTCGTTATATAAAAATCTTGTTTCCAAGCACGACAAAGTGATAAATGCTGTAGGGACATTGGCTCGAGATTTCTCAAGAAAGCTCTTGGAGAATTTCCCGCAAGAAGGATGTGATTTTCAGGAACGCGAGGTTGAAAGGACTAAGCCTTACCACCGCATTCCTCGAGTGATGTCTCGTTCTCTCAAACTTGATAGGAAATTTGAGTTTCCGGTGATTTGTCAAAGTTACGTGCTACTTTCAATATTTCGAAAATTTAAAATATTTCGACTAAATATTTTATGTCAGTGAAACTATGAAATAGTAAGTCATTAAATGTTTCAAATCTGTTATATATCGTTTAGAAAATTATTAAAGAAAAAACACCCCCGGGAAAGCTTAACTAATGTTTAAACTATTTTCGCCAAAAACAATGACTAAATTTCATAATTGCTTTAAATGAGATGATTTGAAAAAAACAAAATCACAACAATGTCACTGTGATTTCTGTACAGTTATAAAATATTACACATGAACTCCGAATTTGAATCCTTTTCATAGGGAATAATACCGAAAAATTTTCATGTATGTTTACGTTTAAATCAAACCGTTGTTCATTTACACTTTTGGATCCTGGTGGGTAGAAACGGTTGATAAGATGCTTTTTGTCACAAAACCTAATTCACTGAATTGACAAAAAGTCATATTTGACCATGTTCAGACATTCTGACCCTAGACCAGTGGTTGGGATTCTCATATCCGTACTCTCCGAAGATGATCTAAAAGTGATACCAATCTAAAAATTTTTGAAAATGCCCTACTCTTACTGATTTACTGCGTAAAAATTCAATTTAAAAAATCAGTCCGCTGCGCGAGCACCTTATCATAGTGCCCTACACGCGCAGCTCAATTCACCCACAAGCTTGAGCGCGCCTAGGGCGCGCGACTGTTGGTTCTCGCTCTCGGTCTTTCTATTTACCTCACATTTTTATGCAAGCCTCTAAAATTAAAGGTCAAAGCATCTACAACTGTCATTTGGTGATTGTAAATTCTCTTCCGTTAAAGCTCTTTCGACTTTATCGAACACATTCTCATCACTTATCTCATGCTTTGCACTTGATCTCGTCGCAAATGCGAACTTTTCTACATTATGTTCAACTCTACTATATCAAATGTATATTATATTTATTTGTGTACCTCCGGCTGGCAGTTCTTATTCAGATATTGAAAAAATAGTTTGCAATAGGGCAAAGTGAAAATGATCAAAATAGTCGAATCATTTGAACACAGCGAAAAAATATTTGTTGGTTGGCATCCAAAAAATTTTAAAAAATAAATGTTGAAATCGGTTAATATCTTCGGCTCTCTTTTTTTATCTTAAAATTAAAATTTTGGAAAATTATAAGTATAATAGTTATTGTTGCATAAGTATATCGACTTAGATTTGTTCTAAGTATCATTATTTATTACATCTTGAATATGTCATGTATTGTTGTTTACCATTATGGATTTTGATTTAGCAGTGAAATTTCTTTATCTTCCAATATAATGTAGATGTTATTCATACAAATCAAATTCTGACCTTATTGATCATTTATAAATAACATCAGAGTGCCATCAATTTTGATGTAAACAGTGTAAGCGAGTATAAACGTAAGAATTATGGGTGAGTGTATTGTGAACAGAATTGAGTTTTACGAAAAATTAAAAAATTACTATGATGGACGAAAAACGACAAACCGGAATATGTGAAGTCAAGATCAGTTGAATAAAATGAAATGTTTGCTTCTGGAGGGTGATAGTTTGATGTGTACAAGTGGCAAGGTTACAAGACCGAAAGCGCTCTACCATTTTTCAAAGTTATATGCAATTCTGAGAATTGGAAGCGAAGTTCATCTGGTTAAAAAAAGAAGTTCCTCAAGTGAACCATCCATTTATATGGTGGCCATAGCAAGTTATTACGAAAAACTAATCGAGGGATCATATTCAGACTGGGCATGGAGGACGAGACAAAATGATGTATTATTTAAAAAATAGATGTAGAATTTTTAAAGATGCTTGCAAGATGTTTGTTGAATATTGTCAAACTTGCAACCGAAAGAGAGTTGCTCCAAAAAAAAGGTATTAAAGTAAAGCCCATAACAACATGCGGGTTCAACATCCGACGTCAAGTAGACCTTATTGACCTGCAATCAACACCTAATTGCACTTGATGGCAGACTGATGTTATTTATAAATTATGAATAAGTTCAAAATTTGATTGGTATAAATAACATCTACATTATATTGAAAGCTAATGAATTCACTGCCAAATCAAAATATATAATAGTAAACAGGAACAGTACATGACATATTAAAGATATATTAAATAATGATACTTAGAACAAATCTAAGTGAATTTATATTCACTTAGATTTGTTCTAAGTATCCTAAGGAGCAATAAATACTATACTTATAATTATTATTCATATAAAAATAAAAAATTTATTTTGGAAACCTATGCAGACATTATCTTAAATTAAAATAATTCTTAAATATATGACAAAAAATTATTATTCTTATTATTTCATATTTAAATTCAAAAATAAATAAATGTTTACCTTTAAATTCTGTGAAATCATTATTCTCATTATTCTTTAGAAGTATATTCCATTAATCAGATGAATATCAACATTAACATAGAATTTCAAATAGCCATTTAATGTATTTCTTGTCCGACCCCATTGGAAACGCGCCATTGCATGCACATGCGCTCTCCGCCACGCCGGGCCGACAGGAAACTTTACGCCCGCTACAGGAAACTTTATGTAGAGTCTCCCTTCTGCTAATGACACCATTTCTTCCTTTTAATTATAATTTAAAATGGTCAAGAACATCAAACTTCCTTAATCTGCTTCTCATGCTTGTTTTTAAGGAGGGTTGGACAAAAAGTATAGTGTGTATCAAGGGCGTACGATATGTTGCCTCGTGTGAGTTCCACGCTGGCTTCGCTCAGCTGGCAAATTCACACTCGTCAAAATGACGTCTTTACGCCCTTGACACACAATGTACTATTAATACTCTATGGCTGGTTTCCTGCAAAAGACTAAAACGTGTCAGGCCTTCAGAATAATAGCTTATTATTCTTCTGAAGGCCAAAATAAACCAGGAACTTGGACGCCAGGTATAGATTTCCTCCTAAATTCTTCCGAACGCGGCAGTCAAATGAACGCCTAGGCAGTCGGCTGAAAGCCTGAATCCTCTAAAAGCTTACAAAATATAGACAATGATCCCATCAGCTTATTCCTACGAAAATATCATTTTGCCGTAATAGAAACATCATTTTTTGCGTCTGAAAGCTTGGTCTAAGAAAGTTGTCAAAATCGCTAAAAAAAATAAAATTGACCATTTTGGAAAGGTAGACACATCACTAAACAATTTTTTTCCGATTAAAAAAAATTACGGTATGTTTCTTTCATTGAATCTGAAGAAGTTTCTGGTTCGACATATTCAATTTTTTCAAAAATGTGTGGATAGGACTCAATAAAAAAAAAACATGTTTTTTTGTCATTTTCGAAAGATTCTAAATTGAGCACAAATTTTGTTTTCAAATTAGAATTTTTTTATTATTATTCAAAAGCAAAAGTTGTACAACAAAAACATTTGCCATAATTTGTGCAGCAATAGGGAAATTTTTTGGATTTAAAAAAATTTTGAATCTTCAAATGAAAAAAGGGAACAGAATATATTAACCGATTTCAAAATTTATTTGTTTTACTTTTTTGGATGTCAACACGCAAATATTTTTCGCAAAAATCAAACGATTCGACTAATTTGATCATTTTCACTCCGCCCCAATGTGCAAATCTCCTTTCTATTAAAATGAAAATTATTACATTTTACTACAACTTGTATCGTTTTTCCATACATTTAGTAGGTTTATATTCAATGTAGATGTAATTTAGGCGAAAAATGTTGGTAAATAAAATGTTGTTGTATCTTGTGTCCCTTTTCCAAAACAACTTTTGTCTTTTAATTTTATTCGTCGCTTGTGTCGTTT
>JAWWLR010000034.1:22807599-22818253 GCA_035041075.1 Acraspis erinacei | reverse complement strand
TTTTTAGCCTCCCCCCCCCCACATTCTCAAAAATGTGACCCAATACTTGACTCTTAATTGCTTAAAAAATGCAACTTATCTAAAATATTATTTATTCCGAAAAAACATAAACCCAATAGTATTTTATGAATTAAAAGCAATATTTGGTCATTGTTTGGAGTAGGTAATTTGAGAAAAAGGTAAGGGTGGGTTAAAAATAAAATTTATTAGTATGGTGTTATTTCGTAGACCATACTCTTTAATCCCTCAAAAACTTATCACGCTTGCATCAATCCCTGAACTATTAGTTCAATTTTTCGAGAATCCTAAATTTCTGCATGTTAATTTAATTGGATTTTGAAGTGCCCGGTGGCAGATGGTTCTATTTCATTTTCGAATAAAAAACATTACGGATTTTCTTTTTCCAGAAACGTAAACTTGGGGGTGGGGGCTTGCCCTGTAGCTCGCAAAGCGTTTTTTGGACTACCCTAATATCCATATGTAGTATGCGGGATATAAACCGACCGTATGATGTGAAATACATTCCACACTCAGTTTTAAATAAATTATAAAGGAATTATTATGGTATGTAGATTTTGATTCTAACAATTGTCTATCTAAATGTATTATTTCCTATGATTTCTTGATAAACAGAAAAGAGAAAAATGCATATGCCTTCAGTTTTTCGAATAAAAAATGTCCTTCGAATTACAATGATGAATCTGATTGTCAAACTATGTATGTACTAATATTTTTTCATTTAAAAAAGAATATAATTTCCTCAATTTGGAAAAATAATTGCGTAGCAGATATTATCCATTCGTCTTAATTTATATATGATTTTAAAATCGCAGAATAAAATTCTTTCTCAACACATAATTGCTCCGATGTGCAATAAGATGAATGTGCACAGGGGTGTAGCTACCGCCGTATCAGACGTATCAAAGATACGGGGCCCCCGCGGTCCGAGGGCCCCAAAATAAGAATTAATTAATTAAGTTTTTGTTTATTTTCTAAAAGGGGCTGAAAGTCTGCAGTCGAAAAATGCTTCTAACTCTAAAATTGACTTCAGACACTTTAGAAGTGTCACCTATACGAGACTGTCAAATGCCTTGCATATCTTACCAGGATATAATTTTTCCCCTGACGGTGAAGCGATATTAGGAAGATATGAGTAGTATCCAAGTAGAGAAATACCGATGTAGTCATGCATATGTATATTATTTCTTTAGAGGAAATACGGTTATTCATATAAAAATTTTGATACACGTAGCTAGCGTCAAGCCTTAAAGAAATAGAAATATTATATACTAATTTTTAAATAGGCCTAAAATTAAATTACTATTGCTACAGCATATTACATTTTAAATATATAGTATTTGAAAATACCTTTTATTATATAAATTAAAGAAGAGTACTGATTTAGTAACAAAATAGAACATCGAAACACAAAAAATAAATTTATGAACAGTTGGTTTTGCTTGAATTGGAAATCAATAAGATGTCGGAAATAAATTGTTTTGTTCAATTTTCTGGTCCTTTCAGTCTTTACTTCCAACTAATGTTTTCTATTGATTGTAATACCATTCAAGAACTCGAAATAAGAGAATTTTCCCTATATTTCCGACAAAACTTATCATACTGAGTATAAAATGGTCGATTAACTTCAGGTCAATTGGATCGTTGGCGTGGTCCTAAAGCAGATTCTTGCTTCTGACAGAAACTGGACGAAAACACTGAGTCCATCCTGCTATTCGTTGCTCTGGCATTATTCCACCATTATTCCGGCAATTCACTTCGTTTCATGTATGCCATTAATCTAGCTTTCGAGATATCGGCATTATCGACCCCATTCACACCTCCTTCAGCCCTTGAATCGTACTCAGTCAATCCAGCCGCAAACACTCTTCCTCTAATGTCTTGCACAACCACGGATCACGGTGAGTCTCAACCAATTTTAACTGAAAGAAACTGTTTGCTCAAAGAAGTATTTTTCTCGAAGTCTGTCATGATGCTTGTGTATAATAAATTTACAAGTCCTAGCATTACGTGCAGCTCCGTAGATCGGTCATCTTCAAAAACGTATTGTTGATTTCTTACGCAAAAATTGAAGAGTGTATATAAGTTTTGAATTTAATTGGCTGATTTTATGCGTCTCCTCTATACCAATCTCTGCCTACTGAAAACAATTTTTTTTCTTTAAAGCGAACGATTGGCTATGTTTACATTGCATCTAGTGCGAATGCCAAGGATGTCTCACTAACAAAAGTGTTGGCCCACGGTGGATTAAACCATACAAACCAAGTAACACCTAGTGTATGAAACCTAGTTTCATAACCATGTGGAGTCTGATTAATAATGATGGATATCTATGTATTTGCCGCTATAAAAAGGCTACGAAAATAGATGCTGTGTGGAGTTTTTGTGCCATAATCTAGATTTTTATGTAATTTTAAAATATTTTCAATAACGGTGAAGTACATTTCTGATAATCAGTACATGAAGCTATTTCATAAAAAATTTCACGTGAATATTTTGTTACAAGTTTGATGTAAAAACGACTGTTTGTAATTTTTAACACCTAACCACTTTCATTGTTTATGTCCTGCGATGTGTGAGAGGAATCTTTAGGAGGTGAGAACTTTTTCTTCGAGTGCAATTCGGGTTTAAGTAAAGGATATACTTTCAGAAATTTCAATGATAATTTTTGAAATTCGGAACAATTGTATTCCTGCAGGATAATATGAAATATACTTGATGCACTTTAGGATTACTAAAAGTTGGAACTCAGTTTGTTGGGTCATATACTTGAAGCGAGGTATTTTTTAATTTACGTATTTATTGCTTTTTTCACTAAAGATGATCCTAGTCATTCTAAACAGGGTTGAAAACTGGGCCCTGTCGTTGCCAGGCAAAATGATTGATTCCTTGCTTAGCGGAGTAGCGAATTCTTCTTCTATGTAATTCTTTCAACTTTTCCAATAGTTTTTAAAGTAGTTCGTTCTTTAAGTTTTTCTTTATTTGCATGGCACTATTTACATGGAAAGACTGCTATGTAACATTATATCTGCCATAATGTTTTCCATTTTTAAACTACATGCAACTGTTCCAGGATAATTATTATTTTCAGTCTGCAGTACACACAAATAATTATTTGTTTGTAGTGTAGACTGCACTTAATTTATTTGCTACTGTGTCCTTGCGTTCCTTAGCTGTTATTCCATCTTCATACTTTTGACGTACCGGAGCAGGTGCTTCTATATTTCCATCTGTATACTGCACAGAAAGACATAGCTTTAAAAATTGTCGTCTTATATCTAAACCAAGTTTCAAGTATTTTCAAGTCACATTTCGTTTTCCTTTAATGTCCTGAATACAGCCAAGTTATTCAATGCAGTATACAACTATCTGAGATACGTCAGAGGGAACCTGAGCTTTTACATAAATTCAATAAAAAAATTCTACTTTCTTAAAAAGAATTTACACTTCAGTTTAGAGCAGGCAATTTGCCTTTCATATTCCTTCCAATAAACTTCTTATTCTTGGTAGTAACTCGAAGTAGAGTAACAATTCCAATTATTTTTCTCTGAACGAGTTTCAGATTATTGTTTCTACGGGTAATAAATCCTGTACAGAAAACTGCAGAGGGTCAACGTAGATAATTTTGGGATTTTTCTCAGTCTAAGGATAGGCAGAAATTCTGTGTAGTCTGCCAGCTTTATGTTGCAAGAGAGATAATATAATATTTACAATTTCCTTCCCTTTAGCATTTGTAGGAGCCGAAAATACTTGTTTTCTTTTCTTCATCGGAGATTCTAATAAAGAATCCTTCATATTTTGAATCCGATTGGATGTAGATCATTTGGGAGGCTTCCCTTTTCAAACAACATGTAAGCAAAGTTTATGGCGTTTCCCGTGGATTGGCTCAATAAAGTATGTACATGGACTTGACTAAAACCGAAACCTCTAAATAAATAATTAAATTGAATTGAAATTAATTTAACAGCATTCTGTTATTTAGAAAAATAATTCACAATCTAGCAATTATGTACCACCGATAGTCACACTTTGCTGCAATTTCTTTCCTTATAGCGTAATTTTCGAACCGGGAAAAATTTGGTATACTCGAACTTTTAAGTTCAATTTGTTCCACATTATACAAATGTGTTCTGCAAACAAAACTTTTCCAAAAATTATACGAAATCTATTAAATACTTTCTCTGTAAACGATTTAAAGATATAATAGACACTGCGCCAAATCCAGAACAAAATTTCGGTGCAGACGCCGCATATACTTCAAAATAAAAAAAAAACGATGCTCCACGGTTCATAAGCAATTCTTTTTCAGCAGGTGTATTTGCTCTAGACTTTTCATTCAATAATCCTTGAATGATAAAAAATAATAATTAATTGAAAAAAATCGAATTCTTGTATAGCAACCATAAAGGAATATTCAACAAGGCTGATTTAATTTCGAGGACCTGTAGGTTAAAATTGGTTGAGGCTCATGCGGAAGGTGTTCTTTTCAGCCTCATGCTATACGGATGGATTTCATTCTCAGTCGTAATAACGATTTTCTACTCCACCCACTGATCCAGATTTTCGTTAGCACTACGTTTCCCCGACCGTCCTGCCATCCGAATGCATTATGTATGCAACATTGCAATTTGCATCGGTCGTATCACCAAGTCCATGCGCGTGTGCGGGTTCACTGTTGGTCGTTCACGTCAGTGGATGGTGCCACCACCCAGAGAGTTGATCGTGTAAATGCCTCCACGAATATTGTTAAACCAGTTACGTAAAGAAATGAGAGTATTATATTTTATAGGAAAGCATTATCATGTTTTTCTTCCCCCACTGGATTGGTAATACAATTTTGTATTAGATGAAAAAAAAATTTTTAATTTTATATGCAAATTTGTTTGCGTAAGAATGAAAAATTTACGAATTAGGAATGTACATTGTATAAGAACTTTAGTAACAGTGACAAATTTGTATGGAAATAATAAATCCTTGTGAACCCTACTCATGCATACAACTTTCAACATAATTTTTCATTAATTCATTGATCTTTCATGACGGATTTAAGTATTTTAGGCCGCTAGATGTTCCGAAACTTTGAATGGGAAAATAAAAAAGGTTCAAATATACATATGTGGTTTTCTTTTTCATTTTACAGCTAGGTATTCTGGAACTTCTAATTAAAAAATTAGAAATTTTCCCAGGGCAATTGTTGGTTCTCGCGCTTGACGCTCGATAATATCTTGCGCTGCACACTCGATAATGTGTTTACCTCGCGCTAAGCGCTCGGTCTTTGTAGTTCCCCCACATTTGAGCACAGGCCTGTTAAAATTAAAGTTCAAACCATCGTCAAATATAATTTCGTGATAGTGAGTTCTGATTTGTTAAAGCTTTCTTAAACTATTTTTAAGCTTTTTTTATTTGTTAAGATTTAATTAACACATTCTCATCACGCAGCTTGTGCTTCGCACTCGATTTGGTCAAACATGCCAACTCTTCTACATTGTTTGCAACCATATTATATCAAATGTATATTATATTAATTTCTGTATCTCTGTCAGAGGCTGTTCATTCTGATATTGCAAAAGGAAGGGCAGATTTTGTTTTAGTAATTACTTTAATATTTGTTTCTTATTTTGCATTAAATTTAATTCTTAGCTACCTTAGAAAATATACTCCACCTCAATTAATGTATAGAGAAAAATCTTTCCGCTGCGCGCGCTGCTCACTTCGCCCGCGAGTTTGAGCGCGCCTACGGTATGCGAATGTTGGTTCTCGCGCTTCGCGCTCGAATATGTATTTACCTCACGCTACGCGCTCAGTCATTGTATTTTTCCCAAATTCACGAACATATCTTTCAAAAATAAAGGTAAAAAAATCGATAACATTAATGTGATGTTGTGAATTCTCTTTGGTTAAAGCTCTTTCGCATTTAGCGAACACATTCTCATCACGTATCTCGTGCTTCGCACTAAATTTGGTTGAAAATGTTAATTTTTCTACATTATGATCAACACTTTTATATCAACTGTATATTACACTTGTTTATCTATCCCGGTCTGGTATTGTTAGTTCGAATATTGCAAAATGAAGTCCATAGTGTATTTGTCATGGTTATTTTAATATTTGTTTATAATTTTGAATTAAATTTTATTATTAGTTGCGTTAAAGCATGTTTCATTTGAATAAGCTTATATCATTAAAATTCGTAATAAGTATCGATAGTAAAATATTAGTATTTTTCTTGCCTTGTTTTGATATTTTTTTATCTTTAATCTTGTTGTTTTATAACTTTGGTAATTTTGTTGTTAGGAAAAAAGTTATAAGGATAAATTGTTCGTATTTACTTGTTCTGTAAATAGGCATATATGAAATTTTCAAATCTTGAAAAAAGTGGTCTCAACTTTTTTGGAAAACCTCTAACTTTTTGAATTTTCATCAAAAATGACCTGTTAACGAACTCGATCTTTCTTTTTGGTCCCACAAACTGTGCACCAAAGCACAGTCCAATCGGACTAGTATTCCGAATGTTATCCGATATATAGACAAAAACAACATCAACAATAACGCCGACACCGCGCCGTCGTTGTCGTCGTTTTCTGTCTGTCTGGCTCAGGGGTCCTCAAAACGTCGACAATTGATGAAATCAGCGAAAGTAATTTTTCGCAAAACGTAATACCTTTTCATTATGAATGAGAAGGTAATAATTCATTTTTTTCTATCAAAATTTGAATTTTCGTTTTTTTTCGCTTGACTTTTTCCCAAACCACGCTTTGTTTGGTTTCAAAGCTGCATTTTCTTTTTTTTCATTTTGAAAATGCCATAACTTTGGTAACTTTAATTGTATCAAAAAAAGTAATGGGGATTATTTTTCTCTACTATAAATGTCTCAATAGATTTATCAAATCTTGGAAAAAGTGTCTTCAAAAATTTTGAAAAACCTATAACTTTTTCGCATAAAACTGATACCTTCTCGTCATGCGTGAGAATGTACAAATGGTTATTGTTATATACAATTACAAGGACAAACGCAGATGCGAAGCACGAGATACGTGATGGAATGTGTTCGCTAAAGACGAAAGAGCTTTAACTGAAGAGAATTCACAACATCACAATACAGATAAATATATTATCATCCTTAACATCCTTAATTTGCGTCAATAAAAATACAAAAATTGTGATTTTCTCTTAATACTTGAAAATAATGCTCACATTTAGAGAAAATTTTCTAATTTTCAGCTCTTGTATTCAAGAAACTAAATATACGCGTATTAGTTCATATATTTTGTTAGGAATTCTGTTGTGAAAAATAAAAAATTCTGCTAATGAAAGTTTTTAAATAAATGAATCGACCTATGAATGAGAAAAGAATTTTTTTCCCTCTTGACGTTCCTTTCTTCTCGCAAAAAAAAAGAAAGAACAATTAAAGTTGGGTGCAAATATAAAAGATTCTCTGCAGAAGACGTTGCTGATATCTTCTTATCAGGAACTGCGTTTCCATTTTGTCATCAGTCTCGCGTTACAACTTTTTTTTTATTTCATGAGAATTCTCTGGAAGAATTACGAGACATTTCTCATCGATTTTGTGAAGAGCCTAACACCCACATTTATCTCTCTAGATTTTTCTTTCACACCCTGAAATTTAACGCTGTTGGCATGGACCCTTTAAAACCAGGGTAGGTTTTAACGAGGAGGTTTTATTTGTCCGCATGCCATTCTTTTTAAATGACGTTGGAACAATTCTGCGTGTGAAAAGTTCAGCGGGAAAAAGTTCTCGACAAAACGCACCATATGTCGTTCACGTTTTTCATGTCATTGAATTTAAGATGTCTGATGCTTGAATTTCACGCAATTGAATATGTGATTTGAACACGATCGATATTGAAATACTGACTCTTCAAGATGTAGAAAACGAAAAGTGTTCTGAATGCAGAATTTTTCTCTAACAATATCAAGCAGATGTATAAAAAACTGTTTTTCAAGGCAACGCCTGCAAAATTTTACTGGTTGATTTTACACCAAAATGTAAATTACTATCTGGAATTTCAAGCATTTCATGATTGTCACTAGAAAAAAGTAAATTATTATATTAGCCCTATTTTTTCACTTCCAACTCAACAAATTTCAATTTTGGCTGAATATTCAGTTGTAAATTTCTAGTTTGGAACATTTTTAAGTTAAAATTTTAATTTCGCCACAATGTTTAATTATTGAATTCGGAGCGCACAAATTAAAAAACTTACATCTTCCAATGGGGTTTAAAAATTGTTCAGTTTGTATGTCCTCCAATTTTAAAGTGTACAATTTTTGGGGATTTTCTGATTTGGGAATACTCTAATTTCTAGAAGTGCAAATTTATTTAATTTCAATAGTTTTCATTTAAAATTGTTAAATTATTGTTGTTTTTTATTCGCGAGACTTGACAGTGAAAAGTTTGCAACCATACAATTTCCGAAATTTAAATTAAAACTTTCATTGAAGTTGTGGCTTTCATTTAGAAATTGCACATCTTTGAAGAAGAAAAATGAAAATCAGAGAGTTGCAAATATTTTCAAACTAAAAGTATGAAACTCAACTCTCGGTAGAGATTACGTTTGTTCAACAAATTTAAAACTTTGTGCAACAAGAACAAAGATTTCACTTCATTAGATTTTTGTTTGTCCAGCGTTAACTCTGCCCAGGCTTTAATTATGAACTTTGCATGGATTTCATATTTAAAATAAAATTACTTTGAAAGCTCAAACCTAAAATTTGTTAATTTTTAAGAATTAAATTTTTTAGTTACTAATTAATAAAGTTTGAATTTGATTGCTTTCATTAAAAGTACGTCAAATAGCTATTAATTGCTAGTTGAACAATTCAAAGTTGTACAAATTTGATTAGCTTATTTTCAAATACTGTATCATTTGAAAAGTCTTTTAATTAATCTTGCTATTGGTTTTGCATATTTGTAATAACCACTTTTTATTTGCTCGGTGTTTAAATTGTGTTAAAAATTGGCACAAACACAGTTTGTTTCAACATAAAAGACATTCGGAAACTAATAGCAGTATTTGATTCTACTGAAAAAATTACATGAAATCTATGTACTGGGGAATTTTCTGCTCCAAAATTTGGTGTGTCTTCAGTATGAATATAATATCTATTCAATGAAACTGCTTATTTTTAAGCTGATTCAAAAGAATCATCTATTAGGTTTTTGCCAAAAGTTGTTTTACTGATTTTATGACATAAGTTTATGAAAGAAAGGAAAAAATATAAATAATAGTGATTAAATAATCATAATCAAATTTATAATCTGGGCTAAAAAAATAATTTAAAAACTTATATTTTTGAATGGTATTCTACGACGTCTTCAAAATGAGTTAAAGAATAAGATTGCAGTCGCTGTTTGAAAGCAATTTTTAAAACCCACGAAATTTGAATCTCTTTGGATTGTAAACTTCCACATTTTATTTCTCGGAACTGGATAATTTTGTTCAATGATACTTTTTTGGCCTGAATTCAAAAAAACTTTAGCTCGGGAGTAACTTTTGTTTGATGTTTGGGCTCGATAAGTTCTTGCGAATCCTTACTGTGGAGGGGGCTCCTATGAATTTCCTATGTAAGTTTTCTCTTTTTCGTTTAATGTTTAAAATGTGCTAATTCAAACGTGCTTTTAAATCATGTAAAAAAATTTAATATCCTTTATGTTCCATTTTATATTGTAGATGATATCGTTAAATCCCCTCAAAATGTTGAACTCCCTGGAAATCCTCTAAGTTCCTTTAAGAAGTGTGGAAATTTTAAAAATTCTTTGAGATTCCGTGAAATCTCTTTTAATCATTGGAATCGCTCAGAAACTTTAAAATCTGATACAAGTTCCTTACAGTCCATTAAATCCATGGGAATTCCTTTGAATCTCTCAAAATTAGTTAAGGCTCTTAAAATTGCGCAAGACACTATGAGACATCTTGAAATCTTCTAAATCCATTAAAAATGTATTGAAATCTTTAACCTTATTGGAAATCTTCGTGAATGTTTTGAAATTATTTGAATTCTTTTAAAAAAGCGATATAGAGATTTCGGAAAATCCCTTCAGATCCTTTTATAATCGTTTAGTGACATCTATACTAATTTTTTGAAAGATTTAGGATTCAATTTACCCAATTATTCAAATTATTTAGAAGAAATTTTCTAATGGTATCAAGTTACGGAGAAAATGACTTCTGATTTTTTTCATAATTAACAAAAATTGGTGTTTGGTACAAGCCACTTTAAGGTGATAGGGATGGAAAACAAAAGGGTTGCAGTGCAGTATATTGCGATTTGTTAACTTGACAAGAAATTATTGAAGACTGGTGATAGAATCACAGAATGAAAAAATAAAAGGGATGATAAAAGGAGGCGGAAAGTGGTGATGGAAATATGTAATGAGATAGAATGTTTTTTTCTGTACATAACCAGCAGGCAACGAATGGAATAAGGGACGAACCCACTTACTCTAAGAGCCAGCTTACTGTATTTTACCACCAGGCAGTGGGTTGAAAAGTGGGAGGCAACCCACTTGCTGTATTTTACCAGCAGGTGGTTGGTGGAAAGGAGGTGAAAAACTGATTGCTGTATTTTACCAGCAGGCAAGGGGTGGAAAGGGAGGAGGTGACCCGCGTGATGG
>JAWWLR010000034.1:22704962-22719300 GCA_035041075.1 Acraspis erinacei | reverse complement strand
GTATAGTACAGTCGGTACAAATATAGAATTATGTATTGCCATTTTAGCTTTATTTGATATATTTTTACTTCTGATAAAGGTTCCTGCTCTAGCAATAACCTTCTTACCTTCGTTTTTTCGTCTATCCAACTCCTTATCTACTTGTATCTTCCCGTCCTCTGCTTAATTCTAGTGTTTGGTCTGTAGAGTTTTTATTATTATTTTCAGAGATCAATTTTTGGAAGCTTAACTTTCAGCTCCTTCCACAATCTCAAATCGGTTGCAAAGTTTTCTGGATGAAACCTTAAATGTTAATAAAAATAGCGTTTACGTAATTGCAACTTTAATGGGTTAAAGTCTCACGAGGGAAAAGAAGAAAAAGGGTCATGGGACTCCATTAAAAAGCTGGCTCTGACGACCAAGATCCTAATAAATATAGGATTTGCTACTTACTTCTCGGCACATAATCTTCTCTTGTCATCAAGACATTTTATACGTATTTTAAATAAATAAAAGTGTCAAATAATCGAACAATTGTTATGAATTCAAAGAAATCAAAGTTAAACATATTTCTTTTTAATTACAGAATCTCGATACGGAAGGATTTCAGGTTGAGGTTTCGACAAAAGGATAATTTCAAAACGTTATTTTTTAATTACGAGCGTCCAACATTCCATAAATTAAAATTGAACACTATTAAATTACTATTTTTTTAAACAGTTTTAGGTTTCAAACTAAATTACATGTTTCAAAGACAAAGCTCTTAAAAATTGAATTATTATTAAAGAAAACTTCAAAATAAAGAGTAATTTCTGTACTACGGTGTGTTGAAAATTAAACGAATTCGAATTTATGTAAAACTGAAAAATGTGTATTCAGCCGGAATATATTCTGATAATTAAACAGTTTATACTCAAACCCTTAAAATTTGAATTATTTTAAGTAAATCAAAATCGTCTACAAATTAGGTAATTTTCAGTAATGATTTTTAAAATCCAGCCATTTTGCTTTTCATTGCAAAATTAAACTATGCTAGAACAGTGCTGTCACATCTATGACTTTAAATTAAAATTATATCAATTTTCAAGATGATGAATATACATTTTTAATAATTATATTAGCATACAGTAAGAAGTGACATTAAAAGTGATTGGATAGATTTTGGTACTAAAAAATGTAATTTCTTTTTAAGAAACTCTCATTTTCAGAGTTTAAAATTAAAAAATATAAAGTGCTGTGAACATTAAAAGTTAAATTATACTCAAAACTTTGAAAATTGTACTCTTTATTATTGGACATTTTCAGAGGTTTTAATGTTGAACATTTCATTTCGAATTATTATTCATTCTTGTAATATCTCAGTCTAATAATATCAATTTTACTTTATTATATTTTATGATCTTTAAATAAAAATCGGACAATTTTTATCTGTTAAAATTGAAACTTAAAAAGGGAATAACAAAATAATGTTTTACCCTCCGTCCGGAAAGCGTAACTTCCCAGCCGTTAAGCGAAACGAAGTTGACGCTTTCCGGCGCCGCGCCATGGAGAAAAAAATAGTATACACATCTCGAACATCTTTAAATCTGAAAGGCTTAAATTTCAGACTTTTTTTACTTTCAGTGTTTTGAATTTACTCCCGTGGCATTTACATTGAAATTGTTTAATTATAATTCTTTCATAAGCATAATTGTGCATCTATCTGCTATTTCAACTTGTAGTACATCACTTGGAAGAATAAATAAACCAGACAATTTTGTACGTTTAAAGTTAAAACCACAAAATTAGTAATACCTAAATTTGAAATTATTAGATTTTATACTGGCCAAAATTAAAAGGAAATAATTTAGAATATTCATGTAAATAAAAAATTATTACATTTGAAACTGATTATCGGGGTTTTCAATATGAAGTTTTGTAATTTCGAAAAATTAAGAGCGAGATTATCCTAATATTTGCATAACTTAAATTTAAAATTACAACAAGGTGAAATTCAAATAGTCTCAACATTAAGAAATTTCTAACCAAATATTCTCGAACTTGAACTTTTAAATAAAAAAAAAAAAACTTTCATTTCATGTGAATCCTGTCCAAAAATCACTCCTGTATCCACCGATCAAAGTTCAAGAATTTAAATTATAGTAAGCGTTTGAAATTTAATAGATATTTAAAAAAACTTTTTAAATTATAGGCTTTCTAATTGCCCTAATAGCACGGAACATTCTCGAAACTTGTAAAATATCCTCCGCTTGGGAACATTCCAGGAACGTTCTACTATGGGAACGAGATAGATCATCTGTTATTGTCATTTTGAACAACAATCTTCTCCGAAACCGTAAGAGATAGGTACTGTACAGGTACAGGTCTTTTAAAATTAACTTTAAACTGGAAGAGTTGCAAATTAAACAATACCAAACTTAATTGAAAAATGTACAAATTAAGAACTTAAAGCTAAATCCGAAAAAGAACTAATTTTCAAGTTGTACATCACGATTTTTTAAATTTAATTATTTCTTATCTTATTTAATAAGGTGCGACTCGTCCTTCGTCTCGATAACTCAACTGGATTGTAATACATTGGAGTGTATTGGAATGAATTGGTTTCTAGTGGATTGGAGTGGATTGGAATGGAGTAGATTGGAATGGATTTAATTGGATTGAAATTGAGTGAAAGAAAATTGGTCGGAGTGGATTGGAATGGAGTGGGTTTGAATTAATTGGATTGAATTGAATGAACTTCGACTTGAATGGATCTGAGTGGATTGGATAGGAGTGAATTGAATTTCTAATGAATAGGATTGCAGTAGATTTTATGGAAGTGTATAGAATTGGAATAAAATGGATTGGAGTTTATTGGAATGGATTAGATTTGAAGTAATTTGATTGAAGTGGATTGGATTAAATTGGAATTGATTAGGTTCGATTAGATTGGATTGTAATAAATTGGATTGGAGTAAATTGGAATGAATTAAATTAGATTGGATTCCATTGGAGTGGATTGGGTTGGAATTACTTGGATTGGAATGGTTTGGAGTGGATTTCTTTGGAACGAATGGGATTGAATTGGAGTGGATTCCATACGATCGAACTGAAATAGAATGAATTGGATTGGAGTGGAATGAAGTGAAGTAGAATATAATGGTGTGGAATGGAAAGAAGTGGATTTGTTTGGAATCGATTGGAGTGAATTCAATTGGATTAGATTGTTTTGGTTTCCCTCTCGGGTTTTTAGATTAGTAATCTATGACACCTATTTGCACTAATGAACGGTTGTGATAAAAGAGTGTGTAAAACTCGGGCTGTGAGTGGCACTTTGCCCCGTGTGAACTGCAGTGTTCTGCTCGTCTCGGATACGCGTCGACTCCGACTCATACTGCATCTTTCACACTCGAATAGAAAAGTGCCACTTAGTGTCCTTGTGTCAAAAATAACTATCAGCCTGAAAGTTCTGTTACACCAGCCCCCGCCCCCAGTCTTAATTTTCAGATTTTATATAGCCCACTGACTTGCGCCCCGAATACGCTCAAATGCGCCACCGATAACAAATCTTGCGCCACATTGATAGCCGAGTTATCAGCGATCAAAATGGGGGGGGGGGGGGAGGGAGCTAGCGTCTTTTTTATAAACTAATGACCTTTTGACAATATCATCACAGCTAGATAATTAACAAAGATATCATATTTGGGGGGAGGTACAGTGTAACGCAGGTGTTAAATCTTTAACAGTGATGTGCAATATAAAGTTACGGAGATGGATTCATTCGCCTTGAAATGCGCTCATATTCCCCGTAACTTTTTTTTTTGAAAATCTTGAATATTGTCCAACATATAGAGGTAACAGAATTGTATGAAGTGATCACCAACAAAACAAAAAGTTTTCAATCCGCATTAATGAAGTGACTTTCCTATGTGGTTTAAAATGCGCATATATGCGCCAGCTTTGAAATTAACCAAAAACCATAGTCAACCCTTTCATTCCCATTTGGCACAATCTAATACCCGATTATATCTCCAAATAACGTAAATAGCAATATAAAAATTTACAGAAATTCCCTCGTATAGGATTTCAAATGCGCTCATATTAGACAATTTCAAAATTAACAAAAAACCATGTTCAACCTCCTCATTGCCACTTTTTACGATCCACCACCCGATGATATCTGCAAATAACCTAAATTGCAATATAAAAAGTTATAAAGATATCTTCGGATAGGATTTCAAATGCGCTCAGAAGCGCTACTTTCAAAATGAAAAAAAAACCATATCCAACCCTTTCATTATCACTTGTTACGATCCAATATATTTTTATATTGCCATTTAAGTTATTTGGAGATGTCAGTGGATAGTGGATCAGGAACAAGTGGCAATGAGGGGGTAGATTAGAGTTTTTTTTGTTAATTTGGAAAGTGGTGCATAAGAGCGCATTTGAAATCACATCCGAAGAGATCTTTATAACTTTTTATATTGAAATTTAGGTTATTTGGAGATTTCATATGGTAGTGGATCGGTAACAAGTGGGAATGAGGGTGTTGATTAGGTTTTTTTTGTTAATTTTGAAAGTGGTGCAAAAGAGCGCATTTGAAATCCTATCCGGAGAGATCTTTATGACTTTTTATATTGCAATTTAGGTTATTTGGAGATATCATCGGTTATTGGTCTGTAACAAGTGGTAATGAGAGGGTTGATTATGGCTTTTTGTTAATTTTAAAATTGGCGCATATGAGCGCAATTGAAACCCCATGGGAAAGTCACTTCATCAATGCGGATTGTGGATCGTATGAGCCCATTGGAAGACGAATGAATCCATATCCGCAACTTTATATTGCACATCGCTGTTAAAGATATAACCCCTGCGTTACACTCCCCCCCCCCCATATGATATCTTTGTTAATTATCTATGATGAATTTGAGAAAATGTTATTATTGCAGAGAAATGATGCCAGTCCACCCACCATTTTGATCGCTGTTAACTCGGTTATCACTGTGTCAAATTTTTTTCTTTGTGGCGCATATGAGCGTATTTGAAATCCCATAGAAAACTCCCTTCATCAATGCGGATTTCAAACTTTTTATTTTGTTGGTCATCGTTTTGTACAATTTTGTTACCTCCATATCTTGGACAATTTTCAAGATTTTGAAAAAAAAATTATGGCGGATATCAGCTCATTTGAAGACGAATGAATCCATGTCCACAACTTTATATTGACATGATATAACTTCTACAGTTTTGTGGCGCAAAATTTTTTATCGGTGGCGCATTTGGGTGGGGGGCTGGTGTAATGGACCTCAGCCAGTATTGGAGTATAAACATTTTTTAAATTAATCATAAAGTATTTCCATGCAATAAGAACAAGTTCATGTTAAAGAAAGTTTTTCTTAATAAAATCGCAAACTGACGTATACTAATAAACTGTCACATTGACATGATAGAAATAGTTTCGAGAGAATAGACACGCGAGAAGCGTGTAATGGGAGAACGCAAATCTCTTTAACATGCGCAGTATCAACATATATAAAACATATATAAAACAACATTTTGAATAATATTACGAAAAAAATGAAATACATCCTAGTGTACGTACTGCATTTCAAATCCGAAGTGGATTCCATGAAACAGGAAACACTTGCCAAAACTTCTTATCCCTGTCTGGAAATATACTTACTTCTATTTACCCTCTGAATGTGTACTCAACACGTATTATATGATCATAAATATATATAATTTTTTCCTGAAAGTATGTGCAATTGCGGATACGGAAACATATACGCAAGTCCGCAGCATATAAATCTTTGGAATCGCACTGATAATCCCCCTTTCCTGCTTCTCACGCTTCCCGCATTCCGAGCGATCCTCCCGAAGGATATCGTTTCGTATCCGAGAATATATTATATCGACAAGCACAAGAAGCATGAGGTATCAAGCGTTTTTTATTCTTATTCATCTTGTCTCGTTTTCTTCAGAAACCATTGACAGTCACACCAAAAGATGAAAAAGTACGATTGGAATATTTTCCGGGTCTCGGCGGAACTCTGAGTTCAACTGGGTTAACCGTGAAATGTTTCGACGGTTATTGGATTCGGAATATCCAGATTTTGCGATTTTCTACAAGCATTTCAAATATTCTGATATATTTAATTGAAATTAAAATGCATCACATACTGCCAATTCAATACTTATTTTAAACTTTCTATTCACAGATTTATCGACAAATTCTAGAAAAGAATGTATATAGAGCTATCTAAGAGTTTATTGAAAAACATGTTATAGATCGATAAATATTTTTTTATTGTGGTGGGTAACGGCGCTAATGGGAGAGTTTAGCTCTCGTTAGGAGGCGTTAGCGAACTTACATAAGTGGCCGCGACATTTGAACTCAAATCAAGTAAAGTAATATTTTTAAAAGAAAATTATAAAAAAGGAGTGTACAAAATATGAAACGCGGATTGTAGCTTAATGTGAAACTGAAATACAGAGATGTAAAGTATTATTGAAAACGGAAAATAAAGGTTTGTTAGAGAGGTAAGTTTTGAACACCAGTAAACAATCTATCGTACCAGCATGTTGGTCAAGACTTACCTTCCTACCAAATCTTTTATTTATTCTTTTATGATACTTTCCAACGTTGTAGTTCATCTTTTATTAAGCTACGGTCAATTTTTATTTTTTCACTCCTTTTTTATAATTTTCTTTCAAAAACTATACCTTTCTTACTTTGAGTTTGTATTAGGCGGTCGTTTATGTAAGTTCGGTGGCCGCTCCTAACTGCTGGTAAACTCTCGCATTACCAGGTGGACACCAGATCTCAAGTTTCGGAAGATATTTTTCATGCTAAAGAGTAAATTATGTCCATATTAAAATAAAATCAATATTAGTTACGTAATCTAAACTATAAAGTCTAAAAAACTCCATATTTTTATAAACGAAATTCATTCCGAATTTAATATCTTTAATAGAGTTGCTCATAAAATCGATAAAAAGCCGCGATTTTCTTAATAGACTACCACTTTCAAAAGACAGAATAAAAAAGGTACGACTTAGAAAGCGAAAAATTGAGATAAAAGAGTTTTTTTAAAACCCTTGGAAAGCTCATTTAATTTTAATTCAATTCCGGTTTATTCCAAATATTCTCAATAAATAAGAACTCATACAGCATGTGAGAATAGCCAACTTATTTTTCTTTTTTGGCCTTGTTCTTGAATGACCACTAAAAATGTGAAAGCGTTTCAAAGACTAAAATCGGTTCGTTGAGTGACACTCGATCAGTCTATTGGTCAACCAACTGTTTTTCGCCTTGGTCACTATTTTATATTTTGAATAATAATTCGAGAAGCAGTAAATAATTGATTATTTTCTTATACTAATTTTCAAGAGGAGGTTATGAACTTAAATTTAGAAAAGTTTCAATATTTTCCATTATCTTCCCTCAAGCATCCAGCGGGTGAAAGTTGAGAATCGAAAATTGGCTCAAAACGGAAACTCGGTCGGCTTTTCTCACATGCTTTCACGGTCCTTATTTATCTAAAATATATTAACGTTTTTTGAAAAACTTTTTCAATACATTTTTTTCATAGATATTCATTTTCTATTAAAAGCCTGTTTTTAATTAGATTTTCGTAAATGGACGCACAATTTTGATACATCATGCACGGAGAAACCTTTTGCTGCAATATTTGCTAAAAATCATACTAGATTTTACTATTTTTAGTTTGCAATGGAGGGAGATAGCGGAACTTTTGTAATGTTTACAACTTCGAGAAGTAACTGGAACTACCTGCCGAACTACAAAAGTCATTGGAATAAATTTTTAGAATGTTACATTTATATAAAAAAAGGTTTGAATTATTTACAAACCTCTGTAGTAAACCAGCAAGCAATGTATGATAGCCACTTCCTAATTTCGGTAGAAGAAAAGCCTAAATTCCTTGCATTAATATCTGCAGAAGATCGCAATATTTTCAAAGGACTTTAGTAAAGTCGAAATAGACCGGCGCACTCATTTAGTAAGCGACTTAGTAAAAATTGGTGCAGTCAGATTAGCAGACGAAAAAAATAAACCCAGAAAAAATAAACCCATCATGCGACGCATCGCGTTGAAGGTTACAACATACGTATCCTTTACAGAAGCGTACGCCGTAAAGGCAGACTTATTATGGGATGTTGAACTGTTTCGCATTATTATATTTATTTAAATTGAATTTGTACTGTACTTATGAAGTAAATGCTAGCACTCAAATTGATTTCCATTAAATCATTCATTTTACTTTTCACAGTGATCGCATTTTTCAAATTCTAAGCACCACATTTTAACCTAATCAAATATCCTCATATCGAGATTTAAGAATAATTTTTTGCACCTTGTGGAAAAATTATTTTTTAATTTAACTTTTCGAATTATCATAATTTATTGGGATAAGGATATTTTTCATCAACCCAAATTGAGTGATTGATAAATTTAAGGAATTTCAGTAAAGAGAAGTAGATACCATTAAAAATATGAAACAAAATTTTAATTTTAATTAACGTAACTGAAGGTTATTTTATGTCGGCTGACAACGTTTACGCTCTGCTGCACTCGGTTCAACGCTAGGCTCACTTACTAAGTCACTTACTAATATTAGGGAGCGATCTTCCGAATTTGTCTTACTCCATAATACGAAAAATAGATAGAAAGTATCATAGTACAATTCATATTCCTACAGACAATAGCAATTCCTCTTACAAATTTAGCCTTTTATGTTATTTTAAGTACTTATTACTTCTACTCTTTTTATATAATTTAATTATGTCTCTACTAAATTATCCTATCCAGGATTTTACTTTAAAAATACTGAGGCTTCGTATTACCAATAGGAAAATTGCATATAAAAATAATATAGCTTATGACTACTGTATTAAAATATACGAATTATCGCCTTGGTCCGTCGATTGTAACCTAATTTAGTCATTTTTCCAGTACCAAGTTTCTCAGTGTGTATATTACGCATTACTTATATTTCCAATTTCAAATAAAGAAAACACGAGGGAAGTCTTCTTACATTTTTTCTAACTTTTAACCATGCATTTACTATTTTTTTATTTAATTATCGAATTACCAGTGTTCTCTCTTGTATGTATGTAGAAGTTTTAGTTCTTTCGTGCCGTTAATTAAACTTTATTCTGTAATGTAATCCAGAAATTAAGGACTCTAATTTATTTGAATTTTTTTAATGCACGTTGAAACACACTGCCTTTTAAGGGCATTATTTATCTTAAGTTTTAATGTTATCTATAAGCGAGATTATATTAAATGAAAAATTATATATTTTAAATAACACAACCACATGAATTTGTGAAATCAAAGTTGTGAAAGTAATTTAGGAAAAAATATTCATAATAAAAATATATTGATAAAATTGTTTTGTAAAGTACCTAATTGAACTTTTTGAACAATAATTTTCTTAATTAATTAGAAAAAGCCATTTTAGAGATTCTAAAAGTAGGCAGAATTATACTATACTAATAATCTCCAAGGGCCACACATTTTTCAAATGATTTTTATTATATATTCAACTATGTAAACTTTTATTTCACAAAAGTAGTTTTGCCTAGAAGCCCTGGGAGATCGTTTGCATCGCAGATGTCTTTAGCGCGATTTATGTTTCTTTTGTGTTAAAAAAAGAGATATACGCAGTTTCCTTGAAGTTACGAACATTAAGACTGTTTTTCTTCTGTTTCTTGATAAACATATTTTTTCAATTTAAGAGGTAAAAATATATTGTGCACTATTTTATAACAGATAAAAAGTTAAGATGTTTTTAATTCTAGAAATATTATTAGATTAGAACACCAAGATTTAAGTATTAAAAAAATCAGAGTCTGAATGCATTCGTAGCTTTTATACTTATAATAATTTTATTCAAAACAAGACATAAGAAAAAAATTATAATGACATTAAAATATCAAGGTTTTCAATGAAACAAAGGCAGTTTGTAGAAAATAGCGAAGGAATAATATTTCTTTTTTAACCTTTTTTCATATTTCAAACAGTTTTTGAGAAACACTGGTTATTATGATTTCTTAATATTAAAAATACATTTCCTTTAAATGAGTCCGGCGAACATTTTCTTTCATACAAATTTTTTTATGAGAAATCCCAAATATTTAATCCAGAAAAACATTCTATTCTTTCGCCCCTTCAGTTTGAAGTAATTTCAATGGAACTGAGGATTTCTTTTTAGGATTACAGCTCATTGAATTTAATTATCATTACATTAAAAAGTTTAATTAATTGCTTAAATAAATTTTCAGAAAAGTTAATTGAATCAATTGAATTTATTTATTATTTAATTAAATTTAATCGCACCGTGTTTCAATTCCACTTTGAAATGCATTCTTTAGTTTCAATTAGAAATTAAGAGTTTAGCTAAGTTTATCGAAATTATAGCTGCCATTTGTGTTATATCAAGATTATCACTTTTAACTCTAAACAAGTAGACGATATTAAAGTACTCTTAGAGCCGCATTTTATGTCTGTACATACGTAGTTCTCGCATGATAATGACGCCTGTATAGTATGTATTCTAGGTACTCAGTGGGTGCACGAAACTCTCTGCACCTATCTTTGGGATCTTCTTGTCGTAAAATTCGGTTGCATTATACTAAGGTGGAAATTACTACGTCCTGAAACGCAACAGTAAAACTCTTTGTACCTATGTTCTCTATGATTTCAGGAAAGCACAAGTTTGCTCCCTCGACAAGGACTGATCTTCTAAATTTATGTGAAAGTTTCCGCATTTTCTCGTTGAGTAGCTGTTGGTTCAATTTTTCAACTTCCGCTTTCTTTAATTGCGCTTTTGGAAGTAGAACATCTAGATAAAGTATTGCACTTTCCTCACTCCTGATGTTAAAATTCAGGCCTTCAGCAATCATCTCGTGTTTCCTGACCATTTTAAGGAGAGGATCTCTTCCATTTGCAACAGTGCAAGATGTACCGAGAACAATAGGACTATGAAGACATAGGAGATTCAGCAGTCCGTGCTCGAATTGGCAGCTTGAAATATATAATCGCGGTATGGACGAATTTAAATGCAAGCTCTTTTGAATATGCATGATCTTATGCGTAGCAATATCAAAGGCTACATGCTTGTGTTTCGCCAATGGAAATACATACGCATGGCCAGTTCTCTCCAGCTTTAATCTGTTTCATAAAATTAATACGTATCTACAAGCTCAGATTTCACGGCACGTCAGTAATTTTTCCTTCCATTAGATTAATCATGGAGCACTGCTCCAATACAAAGTCCATATCAATATCTCATGTGTACAACTCGACGATATTTAAAGAACTCTGAAGTTGCTTTGAGTTAGACGCATAGGTCTTCATATCACCCATATACATTCATGAGTGACCCTATGCTGACGAGAGGTAATGGCAGAATGTGCCACCTTGAATGACGCCCCTCTGGAAGGTAAGGCTGTTTAAATAAACGATCATGTCTAAATGAGGTAGTAAATCTAGTTTTCCGAAGGGACATCAATCTCTCTATGTATCTCACTATTTTTAGACAAACCTTTAAATTGTCGAAAATACAGATGATAAGGCTGGTTGATGGGATGCTGCGTCGTTACAGGAGCACCTGTCAATTCGTAGCTTCTCTCAGCAGCCAACACCTTTCTTCAAGCTATGATGTTCGTAAATCTCTCTCCAGAAAGGACCAAGTATTCGAAGAATCCTATCATTTAGAATAAATCTAAGGATCTTATAGAACGTGTTTAAATAAATTATTGGCCTGTAGTTCTTTGGGTTGGACGAATTGCCTTTCTTCGACCAGTAACTGCAAAATGAGCATCTCCGACTTTAAAATATGAGGTGAAGATGCGGGTTAGGTTTTTTTTTCCGCAGAAGTAAACTTGTTTCGCTGAATTTCTGGAGAAGATTTTTGACAGAAACAAGAAGGTCGCTAAGAAACACAATGAGTTAGAGAGAGAATCATACAGTTGATTATCCGTGATCCATCTCTTCCTCTCTTGCATTTATCTGCTTGCGCCAGATAACACCCGTATTTTCTCAACAATGTGCTGCAAGATTTTTAGCAGCTATTCAGCTTTTGGCACGATTGTGATGCCTTCGCTTGGCGGTTAATGCCTTCTGAAGCATCCCTGTATAATTGTCCGCCACTGCTTATTAATTATTGTAATTATATTCAAAGGAAACCCATAGTACAGGGATCTACCATTCGCAACCCGAGGACGCGTCCGGAGGCTTTGTCGTGGGCCTTACGGTTTGATTCCAAAGGAACCGAAACCGAATATGAATATTTATCCAATGGCCGGAGAAGTCCTCGAGGAATTACAATATTATTAGTAATATTACTGATTAGTAAATACTTTATCACCTCCTAGGTAATCTTAATAGCTTGTCTTTACTCATCAAGATAATATTAATGCTTTCTGGGCTACCAGATATACCTGTCAATAGCCAAAAAATTATTCTGGCAGAAATCTGGAAGATTTAAGTAATATCCATGGGGAGCATCCCGCAATGTTTCTTTAAGTGCCAATTGGAGAGAATCTTGATTTCCGAAAGCCAGAAAGGGTAAATATTGTCATCTACTATTGACTGGTAGGCGAGTGTTAGTAAATAAAACAATGGTCGAAAATCATTTTTTTTATTTGGAAAGATACCCTTAATCTTGATAAAGTCGCCAACAAGAGGGATTGTAGTGTGGGGTGAGGTCTTCTGGTAGGCGCCGAGCCGTTAATAAATTTGTGTTTACGGCGTCTGCGGTGCAAATCCACGACCCTTGCTATTTTTTCCTCTCAGATGGCCACCGTGAACCTCGATGCTTCCACTTCACCCGGTTTTCCTGTGGCATAAATATTCTCATCCTGCCGAAACTCTCTCCAATTCTCCGGGCCTCGAAAAATAACCGCTCACTACATTTGAATGATTCAAAATTTGCAATCCTCTTACGATTTGAATTTTGTCAAATTTAGAATATTCCTCAAATTCGAAAATTAATCCTTTTCGCATTAGTCGATAATAATTTTACTTTATTCGCAGAAATTAAACGTTAAAATTAAAATTGATGAAAATATAAATGCGTTTCTTATTACTAATTCGTGTCAGGTTCTTTTAACCTTCGAATAAGGATTGATCAAAAACTACGTTGCACTGTCCGGAGGGACGAGGTAAGGCAAAAATTCAACAGAAAAATATCAATTGCAAAAATTCAAATTATTTGTTTTATTTCACAAGCAATCTTTTTCCCCATTTCAAAAATAATTCCACTTTTCTCCTCTGGTTTCAAAAAAATTCCCCTTTTTACCGTATCCTCAATTGATCTACTCTTATATTTTTGGCTAAAAAATCTACTATTTGGTTGAAGATTAAACTATTTTCTTACAAAAATATTTTTCAACTACAAATTCAACTATTACATTTTTTAATGAAACTTTATATTTTTTTGTCGAATATTCAACTACTTGGTTTGAGGTTGAACTTCTTCGTCAAAAAATCATCTTATTCGTTTAGGATTGAACAACATTGTTTAAAATCAGGTTTTTCAATTAAAAATTTAACTATTTCATTTTTGACTAAAAATTGATATCTTTTAGTTCAAAATTCAAATATGAACTTTTCCATTAAAAATTTTTCTTTCTTGGTTAAAAATTATTAATATAGTTGAAATTAAACAGCTTTGTTAAAACTTCATTTAATTTCTTGGATCCTTTCTTATAAATTAATCGTTTTTAGTAGGAAATTTAACTAATTATTTATCAATATTTTTATTTTATTTTGAATTTGGCATTTTCGAAATTTGTTTGTTATTTCTTTTCATTCTACAATGAAAAGGCTTTCTAGTTATAAATTCATGTCATTTGACAAAAATGTGATCCTTTTGTTTAAATTTGCGAAGGTTTGGTTAAATATTTATTTTCTTCTGGTAGAGATTCTTCTATTTTGTTAAAAATTACTTTTTTAATTAGAATTTTAACTGGTTTTAATTTAAAATAAATATATGTTTTACTTAGAATAAATATAATTTTTTTCAGAATTGATATTGTCATTCGTTAAATTCGATTTTTTTAAATTTAAAATTAATTTTTTTCTTGAAATACCAATTATTACATCTTCCATTTATTATAATTAATCTTCTTTTATTACAGATTTAACTACTTCAATGAAAGCTGAATATTTTTGATAAATATTCATTTTTGTTCTTTAAATACTCATCATTTTAGTTGAACAAATATCTTTGAAAAATGTCGTATTCTTGGCTTGAGATTCAACTAGTTGATTGAAAATGAAACTGTTCTTCGTAGAAGTTTAATCTTTTTACATTATCATCCAGATAAAGTATTAGATTTGTGTAAAATT
>JAWWLR010000034.1:22681731-22693237 GCA_035041075.1 Acraspis erinacei | reverse complement strand
AACAATTTTATTTATCTGTAACTTAGAACATTTTTTTACAGTTTTTTAGCTTAAAAATTCGGTTCAAGGTTCTCAAATATGTAGGGAAAATTTGAGAATGGAGAAATGAAAACTCCAAGTGTAACGAATTTTTATAATCAGTCGCGCAAGTTGCAGCGAGCGAGCTAACACTACAAAGTTACACTTGGACATTTGGAGTTTCCATTTCTCCATTCTCAATTTTTCCCTGCATATTTGAGAATCTTGAACCAAAATTTTAAGGTAAAAAAACGAGATAAAAAATGTTCCAAGTTCAAAATAAATAAAATTGTTTATAAAAATGCACTATATTGTTATGAAAAAAATAACACGTGGTATGTTACACTAGGTTATAAAGCTTGTGGGTGAATGCGTATTTTCAGCGCAAGAATATTTTTTTTATTAAAAACTTCTTTTACAGTGAGCGATTGAAAAAAAATTATTTTTCTTAATTAGCAAATTTTTAAAAATCATATCTCGAGATTTTCGAGCATCACATCGAAATAAAAAAATACTTGACAATTAGTTTCGAACACAAAACACGAAAAAAAATGTTTTGTAGAAACCAAAATTTTTATTGTAAATCTCGCATTTAATGACCCATATATATGTACATTAACACTTGTTCACTACGTGTAATATTGTATAATACAATTTTAAGCAAGTTTTCTAAAATCTCTTACACATTTCAATTATAAATTTAATTTTGGATTTTTCTAAAAGAATAAAATATAAATATATAATTTCGGCTGGGAATTGCGTTCTACAATTTATTTTAAACTTTGTTTATTTCAACCCACACAGTGCCGATCGTTTCGTGCGGAAAGTGAGGCACGAACCAAAAAAATAGTATCTCCGAAAATGACAGAGTAGTCAGCAATTTTCTCTTGGTCTTTTAGACGTTTTTAATTTCGTGCTATCGTAAGAAATAAGAACACATATTAAATATGCTTTTTTAAGGAAAACGTTTGCATGCTGAAATTTATATTATGTCATTTGTATGTACCTGTACTTCTACTTACTGAAACTGGATTCAATTTTGAGAAATTTCGTAAATTTAAAAGCTCCATATACGTTTCGCTTCATTGAAAGTATATGATCTATTTAACTGCTAAACATTAAATTCGTTTATGGTTAATAAGATTACAAATGAAAAAAATTTGTCAAAATATAAGCAAGCTTCCGAACTTTTTATCGATATAACAATCTATATAAACAAAAATGTATATAGTAAAATTCATTATATTTTGACCTTGAGAAGCATGGGAAGCATGGATTTTCTTTTCTTTATTTTGTCACTTATTCTACATCTAAATTTTTAAAAACGCTTTTAATACATGTAATCTTCGACCTATTAAGCCACTGACAACTGTGTAAGCAATTTAGCTTGAATTAAAAATCAGAAGTTCTTCAAATCCCTTTTTTGAGCACGAAAAAAGACGATATATCCTAAGCAATCGATTCTTAATTTAAAAATTACAAGCTGTTGATATGTTTCAAATCGCACTATTTTAATAATAACAAAGCTATTTAGAAAATGGTCTTACAAGTTATTCAAGAAATATATGTTCGTTAAATTGTTGTTTATTATAACTAAAGTGTTTTCAGTGATAGAAGAGCTAATACAAAGCATTTTTCGTTACTAATTCGATATTTAAAAATATTAAATCAATGAATTTTAAACCAAAGGAAAAGGAATTGTACGGGAATAAAAAAAACATTGTGTAATGCATGCAGAGAAGAGTTGCTTTTCGAGGTACATAGGTATGTTATATATCATACGACAATTGACTAATTTTGAAACCGCACTCAGAAGGATTTACGAATGCCGCGGCGAAGTACTACGCTTGTATTTATTTGCGCTTCTGTTATGAGCAGGTGGCTTTCTGATAGGTATCAAATAAATTTCTTGTCTGATAAAAGGAGGTTTTTCTATAAATCAAGATTAAATTTAAACTTTCAATATTTTCCAAGTTTATTCTTCTATCTTGCCGAAGATCTTATTTTCAGGAAATCTAAGGGACTATTAAAAGGTTAATTATTTTGTTATTTTATCAGAAACAACATTTAAACGTACGCTAGTCCTATAATCGAAATGGAAAATGAATTATTCTTCATATAATCAATGTTACATTTTTTTAAACTTTGGCAAGATAGCCTCACTTTATCACTGGAGCTTTGGCAGAATCAATGTGAGTAGTGAATACTAACCACGCCAACCTGAAGCGAGAAGTTGACATAAATTAATAATAAATTACTGTTAATTTTGGTAATTTTTAAATATATCGTAAATCTCTACCAGGAATCTAACAAACCTACGCCTATTTTTACAAAAAATATAATTTAAGAAAAGATGCTGAAAGTGGGCAAATCTAAATGTTTTACATTTTCAGAACTTGCCGTAGGCTGATCTTCGACGTTTTCGACTCGCCTCCAACTCGCATCTGATTTTCATAAACTTTCCATGCGATTCACCTCTAACTCCTACAGCCAACTTTCCACTTGTGTTTCATGTGTTACTCTCCGCGCTTTTAGCACAATATAATATTTTTTACACATCCTACTGACCAACAGTAATCAATGCAAATGTTCGTTTCGCAAATAATTTAAATATATTTAGCTTAAATAAAAAAAACATGAATAAAAAATATTTTAGTATACCTTTTTTATTCAGAAATACCGAATTTTGCAACGGATAATAAAAAGTCAATTTTTCGCTGCATAAAAATAGAGGACAATCGAAACTGGCAGAACCGATTCATATTTCCAACTTTTTTCTCCCAGAATCATTTTGAACTATTTCTCATGATAGAAGTCTCGTTTCAATCCCACAAATGGCGGTCTTTTAACGGTAGTACTACTTTCAAATAAATGAATTTCGGTCCCTCGTTCCGTCTAACCTGTTTCGTTTTTCGTTTACATCCTTTACAAACGATTCGAATCGGAAGAGCAGAAAGGCCAGGATGGATCTTGTCAAAAAAGATGAAGTCCCCGCGGTCCGGAGGGGGCGAATTCTTTAAGGTAGGGGGCATGCGCGACGTCCAGGGGTGCAGAACGGCTCTCGAGGGTTAGTCTCTTGCTGGTACTACGTCGCGTCGTACGCACACTGGATCGCTCCTTATGATTCCGTAGCCGCCGAATGTGCTCGCATGCTGTTTCAAAACAAAAAAGTGAATCGGAAATTTTTTTCCAAACAACTCTCTTTCTCTTAAAATTTACTTCATTTTTTTTAAATAATAAAAATAAATAAGCAAATTTAAGCAACATATTCTTCTAATATTGAAATAAATATTGCTAGAAGTTTTTTAATTAAAATTGTGCAATGGTGAAGTTAAAGCTACTTAATATATACTGACGTGTCTAGGTAAAAAAAGTGTTGTGGGAACAGGTAGCAGAAATAGAATTCACACAGGATTATTTAGTTCAGTGGTTGAAAGTGCGGTATAACTCTACAGGATTAATAAAATAATCGCTGCGAAGTGGAGGTGATTTTTTTAATTGAAATTGTGGGGAAACAATTAAAAAAAAATTACTGGTTGTGAAATCATTGTGAACTAAAATTTACGTTAGTGCATTCTGGATTTTATTATTTTAGGCAAGGATTATATTTTAAAGAATTTATTTATGGATTTGGAAACAATTTCTGCGGATTGATTATTGGCAGAGTTAAAAGCCTTTGCGAGTTCTTAGGGACCGGTAAAATAAACAAGGTAAGATAGTGATCCAGCAAATGACCGCAATTTTTGTTTGAGTACATTTTTTTTCAAATCAGCTGAAAGCAGAACCATCTTTATAGGCTCGTCTTTACATCCTCGAACACCTATTGAACTTCTGCATAAGAATCTTGAATCCACTTTCATTTCCTCCAAGATAGTTGGCCAGTGAAAGCTACATTAGAAAGAATAATACCATATCTTGTAAATTTTTATCCGTGAAATTCTTTTTGTTCAAGAATCTTCATATAGTAACACTCATAACCTTTAATTTAAGTAACATTTAAAAACTTACATAATTTTTTAATTAGAAACTTAAAACTCCATTCCAAGTAATCTTTATTAGCGGGTAGCACGTTATTATTTTGCGACGTTTATTAACTAACACTTTCATAAAAAACTGAACTACTTTCTTCTATTTTAGAAACTTTAAAAACAAATCCTTCGAAAGTTGAAAAGGATATGTTTATTGAATTACAATTTTTTTCTTATATGATATAAAGAGGGATTGGGATAATAGGAAATCATCTAAGGAAGTTAATTTTTGTAAGCTCCTTCATAGAAAATTAAGGCTGAATATGTTTTAAGATAGCATTGAAACTGAAAACTTAATTGTACCTAAATCAAATTTTCTTGAAAGTAGTCTTAAATGTGTTCCATCCTTGCAGTTTAAATGACCTTCGTAGAATCCTGCTTCACCTTCTATTTCATATTTTGTTCGTGGAATAAGAAAGAAGAGCTACGTAGGAGAAAATCTTAAGTCGGGTCCTAGCCGTCATTTTTCCGAGAACGCTTACTTTGCATTATTCGCGGAAATGAATAAAGACTATTCGATGCTTTTAAAATTCCAATTCCATGATATCTGCTAAAACTAATCTCTAGCGTTTTTCACATTGCAAAAAGAGAATATAAATCATACAATGATTAAGATAGGACGGGCCTTTTGTTCTCACTAAAGTTGAGATTCAGTTTTATTGTATTTCAAGCTGCTATTAAGAATTTGGCAATTTCCAGAAGCTTGGAATTCCTACGTAAATTAATTTTGTTTCTTTTAATACTCTTAGTAAAAGGAATTTCATTTACGCCAATAAACCGGTGAAAACAAGAAAACATTTCATCAAGTGAAATTTAATCGTTTTCAAGGTTTTAAAATTAGTTACTTTTTCCAAGTAAACTTTTCAATATTCATAAATTATAGTTTATTGCTTTATACTTTCACAGATCAATAATATTAAAGACAATGCGAAAATATAAAAATGTTACTTTTAATTTTTGCCTTAGTGAAAGATTCTTCATATATTTATTGAAATTTTAATAAATATACTAGTATAAACAATAATTGTTTTAAATCATTACTACGCCATGTTATTAAAATTAATTGTTAAAAAATATATACTGTGAACAAATAAAAAAATCGTACCGTTACACAGAACTTAATTTCTTAAACATCCAATAATACTACCACATAACATGTATTTCGAGTAAATTCCTCCTCCAAGATCATCCAGACTTTTATTTACTCTTCTGGTAAGGGCGATGAGTGTGGCCGAATTCGTGCTAAAATTCTTTGGAACTTCAGTTAAAAAAAAAAAGAATTCTTGACAACTCAAGATAAACATCAACAAGTTTAAATATACATCTCCGGAAAACTGTGAGAATATTAAAATGAAAAGTGGCCTATTGAGTCCGTAAAACCTCATTTCGTAAGCAAGAGTAAGTTCTTTCGGTTAATTCGGTACTTCATAGATACTTTTATTCCTGAAAATTATGAGCACTTTCTGTTCACTTCGTGAAGTTGTGAGATGAAGATATTGACCACTTTCAAACTCAATCGGATATTATTAGGAAATTCCAGTACCATCTGGAAATTTCTTTTATATTTTGAATGGCGAAAATAAAGTCAAAGGTCCTAAATACTTATAAATAACAGTTTTTGTCCTGCTGAAAAAACTCGAAATTTCTCAAGTTCAAAATTTGAAAAATTTAAACAATGTGACACCCACATTTTGAAAAAATATTAATGCGATTTAAAAAAATTGTGTAGACATACACTTATATAATTTCGTAGTGGCTAGCCTGCTGGCGCCAGCAACATTGCATGTTGCCGGCTTTTTTTCCTTTTTCTTCTTTTACATTTTTTTAAAAATCGTGTACTGATGTATGTTGATCCGCTGATTACAAACCTGGAAATGAAAGAAATAATTTATGGTCGCACCCCTACCCCTTTTCCATCGCCAAGGGCGGGCGGGTAGGCACCCCTGTGACTGGTCTAAGAAATAATTTAAGATCGCGCTCCTACTCCTTTTCCAACGCCACGTGGAGGAGGAAAGGCACACTTTTGATTGGTCAAAAAAATAATTTAAGGTCGCAAACCTACCCCTTTTCCAACGTGGGTTGGGAACCGCTCCTGTGACTGGTCACAGACATACAATATAACGTTTCACACTTATCCCTTTTCCCACGCCACGTGAGGGTGGGACGGCACCTCTGTGACTTGTCACATAAATAATATAAGGTCACAACCCTACATCTTTTCCAGCACCACGTGGGGGTAGGAAGGCACCCCTGTGACTGATCACAGAAATAATATAAGGTTTCACATCTACCCCTTTTCCAACGCCACGTGAAGGTGGAAAGGCTCCCCTGTGACTGTTCACAGAAATAATATAAGGTTGCACCCCTACCACTTTTCCAACACCACGTAGGAAACTGGAAAGTCATAATTATTTTTAGTTTTAACAGTTTTATAGGATCACATATTTCGTCCCCTAGAGGGGGTTGTTCTTAAGTTTATTTTTGTAAGATTTTATTCGAAATTGGCCAGTTAAAGCTGACATTTTCAGATGTAAATTTTTCGTTGATAACGTTTGTGAATATATGTTTGAAGGGTGCCACAGCATAACCATATACGTTTCACTGTTTTGAAGATACGTTTAAGCTCATTTTTTTTAGGTTCATTGCATGTTTTTCTAACAAAATTTGATTTTAAAATCGGTTTACATTACTTTTATTTATACAATTTGCCTAAGTGCGCGAGATGCGGAAAAGCAAGCAGCACCATTCGACTCAGCAGAAAAATTAAATAGGATTCATGTATGTATTAAATTAATTAAAAAATGGCTATTCTCAACATCAGCAAAATGTGAAAATAATTTGAAAAACAAATTTTTTCGTGGCACTGACATCGCTATGACAGAGAACGATTTTGGACATTAAAAAAAACGTATGAACTCTTTCCAGCTTTCTTATATCATCAACCGTGGTAATTATGGATCAAGCCGGGGAATAATGGATCAAATTGGTTTTCATTTTTTTTGGCGGCTATAGTGAACTTTTATAAAATTTGCATCAGTTAAAGTTTTAGCGTGAAGTGCACTCAATATTTTTCTATAAGTGTGGCGCTTTGATATTTCACTAAGATGCCAGAAAAATTTATAAAATTGTGAACCGTCAAATCACATAGGCACGAAATCTAAGAACTTTAACTTGTATGCACTGCGCTAACTTTTTAATTGCTAGTTTTTTTATTATTGCGAAAAATAACATGGTCTATTTCAAGGGGGAAATAATAAATCAAATTTAAAAAATGGTAAATCTATAAAAATTAGGTTTCATAAACGTTCGGGACTCATCTGACTTTTTAAAATAATGAAATGATATTTTGGTGTCAGGTGATAAAAAATAGGAAAAGTATGGTTATAGGTCAGTGCAGCTTATGTCTAATTCTCTTTTATACCCGTGCAGAAATTTCCTCATCTTTCCCTTTTTGAAGTTGGGTTCTGATGGGGCCCCTATCAGAATATCTAGTCTATAAAAAACTGGTTGGGGCCCCTATTAGAACATCTATTCTATAAAAAACTGATGTGTGCCCTGTCAGGTACTAGTCAAGAACTCCATGCTTCGTATAGGTAAGGCAAATCTATCTGTATCTAATGAGGCCCCGACCAGAGAATTCCTAAAATATTATTTTGCCTAAAGTATAATTTTGAGGATCTTGAAGGTTTCAGTATGCAGAAATAATGTTTTTATGAGTATTTAAACTCGTTATCCTCGAAAATTTGATTTCGGGCACTAATTAATATTTTCTTCGGTACTCGTCACCAGTACAGGCAAACGTCAGTTCGCCCAGTACTGGCTAATGACTAGCTCCACGATCGGCGCAGTACTATCCCTATAGTATGAAGATTAACATTTTTTTTAATGTACGTTTAAAAATATGGTTCGTGTTTTCTAAAATGTCTAAAAACTATACTTACAACTTCTACAATAAGAACTTGTTTTCATTCTTTTAAAGAAAAAATTCTAAGTTCCATCTTTATGAAAAATTGTAAATGCTCAGAAAAAATTACATTTTATTTCAATCTGAAACGTTGCAAAATGGTCTAAAATATCTAAAAACCAAACCTTCCATGAAAGTTTAAACATTTTTGTTATTAAAAGATGGCGAAAGTTCTCGATCAAATTTCTATGTTCCGTCCTTAGAACTTTTAATTGTTCATAAAATATTACATGTTCTGTCATTGTAAAAAGTTGTTAAGTAGTCTACAATGGCAAAAAAAGAAATATTACACGAAGAAAAATTTCAGCCGATTAAATTTATTTACTTGAACATTATTTTATTGATATTCCTGTTAAAAGTTTGAATATTTTACATTTACATACTCTCAACAAAATATGTAAATGAAATTTCAATTTTTGAAATTATAAAGGAGATTCGGATCATATACAGACGCATGCTGACGAATGGATAAAAGTAATGGCTGCCAGTAGCGTGACAGTGCCATGTAGGAGTCCCGCAGGGGCCCTTCTCTTTAAGTGGGTTGTAGGCCGGCTGACCAAAACAAGAACCCAACTAGGAAATCTAGTAGGGCCCCATGGCCTCATCGTTACGTTCTAGATGGGGCTCCGTCTAGTTTCTCCTACTAGTTGCCGACTACGAATAGAGAAAACTAGTATATAGTATATACCCTATATAGTACCAGAAATGAAGTACATTTTCTGTTTTTAGGTCAAGGCGTGATCTGAAAAATTCGCAAATTTAGGTCCATAATTACCCCGGTTGACGATGGATCTATAAAGTACTGTAAACTCGCTAATGTACTTGATTATGAACCATATATGATGGTGATGATTGATGGTGAACCATATATTTATTCATTCACATGATACATTATTGGAAGTACAGTAGCAACCAGCCTTAAAGAAATAGAAGGGGGTAGAACAGAGAATAGTGTTAAAGTGCAGATACTTAAGATAGTCGATTCTTCTAAACCTGGCAATCCGTTCCCATTCCAAGGGCGTAATTCGACCGATTGCTTTCCATCGATCACTTAGTACGAGTCGGCCGGAAATTACGAAGGTATCGCAAGACTATTCATGTTTACTATCACTTCTACACGCAGTGACTGTTTTATATCCTTTGACTGTGGTTTTGCATGAGGAGACAGTCTAGTAAGGAGATACTGAGCCACTTTTAAAATAGGGCTACTGAACTAGAATGTTTGGGCCACTTTTACCCGTAATTACTGTTTAGTATTATCTGGAATGTGGTTTTACATAAGTAGTCAGGCTAATAGCTAAGCTGAACGTTTCTGTACCGGAACCTCGTAGGATCCTGTACACGAAACTGCACTAGAAATTGTACAGGTAATGTTGATGAATCCCGCCCAGGAATTTGGCGAAGGAAACTGTACATGATCCTGCAAAGTAACCTGCATCGGCAAATGATCCAGCGCAGATTGCTGTAGAGAAACACGTATTAGGTCCTTTACAGAAAGCGATCGCGAAAATTCACTTCGCTTTCAGCTATAAATGTGCCTTCCTTTTAATTCCTGGAAGATTCAACTCAATATAAAGAGAAACAAGTCACTAGCCAACCCTCGGGGACTAGATCCTATGCAGGTTCATGTATAGGAGCTTGAGCAAGATCCTGTACATGAACTCGAACCTAAATTCTCTGTTCGAAGGAACCTGTACACGATTATTTAGAGGCTAACTTGCATATATGTTCCTTAGCAGGATGATGTACAGTTTTCCTAGCCGAATTCCTGCACACGAACCGCCAAGATTACCTGAACAGGTTTGTGTGCAGTTTCGTGTACAGGAATATATGCAGGATCTTCTGAGGTTCCTGTATAGGTATTTTCAGCCAGTGCAGAGATATATGTAGCCACTTACATAAGAGGGATACTCAGCTAGGGGGTCTAAACGACTTTTACATGTAATACATATTTAATATTGTTTGAACGTGGTTTTATATGAACAGAAATGCTAGGGTTAGAGGTTTTTAGGGGGGCACCAAGCCACTTTTACAGCTAGGATACTGAGACATGGTTACAAGACTTGCATGAGTGACTTTCGTTCTGCAATATCAGTGACATTTTAAGAAAAATTCATCATCATTCAACGTAAGCTCATAAGCGACGGTTATCGATAAGGGAGAGCTAGATGTATATTTGTGTATTCTGATTCGTATTTTAAGATATAAAGGCTGATTGCTAGAAAACTTATTTGCCCAGGTCATAAGATTCTTTTTACAGATAGCTTCAAGAAAAATGTCTTTACAAAAATGTACAAGAATTTGATATGGGTTGTAAAGACAAATCTTTTAACGAAACTCGTAGCCCACCGATTACGTTATTTTCTGATATACGGAAAGTTGCGAGTCCCAATCGCGCCATTTTAAAAACCAATATTTTTCAAAGTTGATTTTTATTTATATATTTATATATTCTATATATTATATTTATATATTCGTATATATTCCCGGCATTTCCGGTCCAGCATGAACCTGTTTAATTGACTTTGTTGTTGCGGATAAAAGACTAAGACAGCTAGTCAAAGATACAAGGCCAGGAGAGGTTCTGAATGCAATACTGATATTTAACTTCTGATCTCCAAAATTAACTTCGGTCGAGGATGGAAAAAAAGAGAACCAAGAAAGCAAAACAACCGCGAATAAAAATTGAGAACCTACAGAAACCGGATGTGCAAAATAGATTTCCAAAATAATATAATAAAAAATATATAATAAATAAAATAATATAATCATTGCATATAATATAATAAAATAATATAATCATTGTTAGATGTGCGATCGAAGTGTGTGGTACCGCGATTGTAGGAAGAATTTCTGGTGATGCATGGTAGAATGATGAAGTTAAAGCTGCTCAAAAAGCGAAGAAAGAAGAGTACAGGAGAACGTTGAACATGGCAGGTCTTAGCGATGAGAAAAAATAGACGTATAAATGATTACAGACACAAAAATAGGATACTCAAGCGATTATTAAGGAAAGAAAAGATCAAATTAAGGGAAATAAAAGTACAAATTTTTCAACATGAGAAGTAGTAATGGGGAAATGCTATATGAGGCAGACGGGATACTAGACGCTTTTAGAGACTATTTTAGGGGACAATCCGGAGATGAAGCTATAGGACACCACAGCTGCGATGTAGAAGACAATGCATTAGAAAACTCAATTGAGAAAGTATATGTCACTGAGGTTAGGGATATAATAAGGAACTTGAAAAACGGTAAGGCTTCCGCGGTAGACAGTATTAACGCTGAAATGCGTTGGCAAGTACATAGAACATAGACAGTGCGAAGTGATAAATTTATCCATCGAAATAGGAGAAGTCCCAGATTATTTGAAAAAAACCGATTATCATACCAATATAGAAAAGAAAGGGAGATAGAAGTAAAAAAGTAAAAGTAAAATATACTCAAAAATACTTATTCGTAGCGTAATGAAAATAACAGAAGAAAAGATTTGGGA
>JAWWLR010000034.1:22648613-22665253 GCA_035041075.1 Acraspis erinacei | reverse complement strand
AGCTTACGTAACTAAAACACTATAGAAGCCCTAGTAGTAAAACAACGAGAGTCGGTAACATGATATGTACATATACAAGTATTTGTTTAAAGGAAGTAAATTTCTTTTCAAAATTACCCAATTCATGTTTACAATTTTTGTACAATTTAAAATTCACAAAAAATAGCGTAACAATTACAATTACAAAAGCTTTGAAGCTAAAATGTGAATGGTTTTAGAAAACAGTGGACTTAGGACCGAAAAAGAAAAATTTTCGAAAAGAGAGTTAATTTACAATTAAGAAAGATACATTTTGAATTAATTGGTTAAAATTTCAACCAAAAAGATACATTTTCTACCCAAATAATACGAAATTTTAACCATAAAAGATCAATCTTCAATTTAAAATATCAATTTCCAACCAAAAATGAACAGATAAATTTTAAGCAGAACATTTTTTTTAATTGTTTAGAGAAGGTGAATTATCAACAAAATGCATAAATTTCCTACAAAGTATTCGGGTGTTCAAATGAAAAAGCTGAATTTTTAACCAAAATATAAAGGTAAAGTTTCTAAAAACAAACTTTTACCTAAGAATAGTTGGGTTTTTATAACAGGAAAAAAATGATTAAAAAAGTGAAGAAGAGTTTATGAGCGGCCCCTATTCTGTTAAGTGAATCTGCCATCTAAGTTAATCTTTAAATTTATAAATTTTCTCAAAGAAAGAAAATGTAGAGAGTTTGATTCAAGGTATTTTACTTGTAGGATCAAGTTTTTTAAACGCATTATTAATTGTTGGATTAGCGGTTATATGGAATTAAATTTACATTTCATGTTATCTTGATATTCGCTAATAAATCATTTAAAGAGTAAGGTCTTTTTCTACACAAAAAAATCTCTTCAATTTTACATTCAGTTTCCTTTCTTCACTCGCTAAGTTGAGCTTCCGGAAGAATCACCCGCACTATCAATGGGGTTTCTGTGCAGCAGCTTTTCCATTTGCTTCGGCCTGAACTATGTATATAATCAGTCTAACTTAGGAAAAGAGTGAGGTGAATCAAGCTTTAACGGCTTTAGACGCAAGAGATTGCCATTGATTTTCTATCTTCGAACTCTTCTCTGCATATGAAGCACGATAAAATGTACGCAAATGCCTCATGGCTATCTATGAAAGTGTATTCAACGTGAATTTGTGTACATTGCGTCACATGGATATTTTGCTATAGACTTCTAATGCGTCCTCTTTAGAAAGAAGTATCCCTTTTGATGTCCAAATGCAAAGGTTCTATTCAGCGGGTTTTACTGAATTGATTCGTAAGTTTGATCAAAAATTAAAAACCCGATTTTAATAAAATATTTGATAGAGGTAAGCTTTGGGAAGTCCTAAAAGAGTAGGGAGTCAATAGATGGCTCCTAAGAGCATTAAAAACAATACCTGCAGGCAGCAAAGCGAGTGTTAAGGGAGAACGCAGAACTGAGTGACTGGCTCCATATTTGGTAAGGTGTTAGGCAAGGGTGTGTTATGTCCTCTTGGCTGTTTATTATATTCATGGATAAGTATCTAAAAATGGCCCTCTTCGACGTCGAAGGTGCGGATTTCGGGACAGTGAAGGTGCGTGGGATAGCATTTGCAGATAAAAAGGTTGTTATGGTAGAGTCAATTGAAGGCTTGCAAAGAATGCTAAGCAGAATACAAAACATGGGCCTTAATTCTAACATGAATGAAACGCAAATTATGGTACGCAAAATTGCCATAGAATAAGCCACACAAACCAGAGAGCGTACATGAGAAGATGTATGGAAGATGCCAGAAAAGGAAACGTGTAGCGAAAAAGAGTTTATAAGAATATTTTGATGACGAGTTTCATTAAAGTAGCCAACGCCTGAAACGAAAGACCTTGGATACTATTAGGACCACGTGGAGAGGTTTACTTGGTAAATGTGATCAGAGTACTATGACATTATCCGCAGGCTTACGTGTTTTTGTGTGATCTATGACACATGATGACTTTGAGAAGCTCTTCTCCTAGTGTGATTGCTAGAGGTATTGATCAGCGATCTAGGTGGGAGTAGTGTTGTGGAAGAAACGAGTTGTTTGAATAAGCAAAATTGAAATTCTAGATTGGTCTAAAATCTAACCTCCTCCTCCACCTCGCCCGCTTATCCCTTTATACATAATTGTACACTTCCCTCTTTCACTCTTCTCATATGAATTTGATGATCCCCGACAGTATAACGAGGCTAGAACCGAGTGAGTAATGCTTAACCCAAATTGGACCAAATAACTTAGTGTTACAGTACTAACAAACATTAAGCTGGCTAATTCAGACAATAATGATACTTTGGTTAACAGAAGAAGTAATCCAGGCATTTCGTAGCAAAAGGCCTATCTGTCGTTTTAACTAAATAGAGAGCGTTTTTTTTTTGCTAAAACGTTTTATTTACAAATTTTCCTACATATTTACGCTAGGTACCTATCCTGCAACAGCATTAAATTGGACGCAATTCTAAGACGGTTAAAGAAAAGAGAACCTTCTATGCTTAATGCATTCTTGAATATATTCTTATGTTTACATCCTTACTTTGGATCTAATTAATCTTAAAATTAAAAGTTCTGAATGATAATTAAATTAAACGTGACTCACAGTAGTTCTAGACAAAATAATCATCAAGCTCTGATATAGGTCATGATTTATGGAGCTCTCAAAGTTGCCTATTTTTTTTTTCATTTTTCAGGGTGTGTTACTAAAGTTACGTTCTTTTAAAGTAACTCTTCTAAAAATTTCTAAAAGCAAAAAAAAGTCAATTCTACTTTTCCGATGTAGCTAAAAATCGTTTCACACCTGCAAATCAATGAAAGCTGCAATTTCTCTTTTACCATTGGAGATAATTTCTGTTTTACTTTTGGAGATATGGCAAACAAAAAAATTACATAGGAACACAAACATACATTTTTTAAACATTTCCTTTTAGAGTTACTTGACTCACATTATACTGAAAGATGTATATCAAAAACGTATTTTTGCAAATTCAGGTAATTACAAACATTTTATTATTACAGTAAGTTTTGCAGTAGAGACAGATTGTTCCAAATGGAAAGGGTTGAAGTTACCATGTCATAAGACACGACCAGAAACAAGCTATTTTGCAAAAAAACGTTAGAAGATGCCTGGACTTCCAAAGTGATAAAAGTCTTTTTTTGTAAAACTTCAATTTTCTATTTTGTTTAGAATAATTTTAAAAAAATTGATTATACATTAGGTTGGCAGAGAAAAATGCAACTTTTTTTTATTTCTTATCCTCTTTTTTCGATTTCATGTAAAAATCAGTTGGTGTTTTTGTCTTGTAAATTTAAGAAAACCTTAAATCCGAGGACCAAGGCCTTCAACTACAACAAAGTATTAATTGTTTTGTTCTTTTTGCAAAAGTAATAAAAGATTTAAGTAAAAGCAATAAGCATGACAATAAAATGATTGTATGCATTACTGAAATTGATGTCTACCTCATTTGATTAAGAAAAGTACGCAGAAAAGTTCAAACACATCATCTATGGCAGGTTAAAAATGTGTAATCATCCTTGTGAGATATCTTTAACCATAAATAAAATAAAATAAAAATATAAAAGGTAAAATGTGTTGGATGGAGAAAAAACTATCTTTATACTTATCCACACTACCGATTAAAACGAAATTTAGCTTTTTTCAAAATTCCTATACAGGGTGGATTTTTTCTGTTTCAGGAGTAGCATTTTAAATAAAGCTAAATTAAAAAAATTAATAATTAAATTTACACTAAATTGAACGAAAATAGGGTTTTAAGGCAGACCATAAAGATATGTTTAATTTTTTGGGCCACCCCAATACACAGGATCTAAATCTATTCATTAAAAATTATGAACATTCTTTATTCGTGGTCATGAAAATATCTGAGCGAAATGTGTTGGTTTGAAATGAATCTGCAGATTTCCTGTTTATTTCCCTGAAGATTTGGATAAAATTGTGAAGATCTGATAGGATGCATATCTATGCCATGTCCTGCACACAGGCCGCGGAATTTTTTACTTCCTGGAATCGCAAGTTTCTTATTCATGGAGAGACACAAGGGATTGACGCAATAGTATAGGAGACGAGCTAAAAGGAAATGAAAGAAATATACAAGATATTACAAAGCTCGTAGGTTGACTCCCGAGAGATTTACAGCATGAAAATAGTAAGCAGCATGCGTAAAAGTAGGTTAAACTGGAATCATAATGCAAGAAGTAATATGTAGCAGACCGTTGAATAATTCTCTCCGGAAATACATTTTTTATGCTCATTAGCAAACACTCGGCAGCTTAGTTTTCATATATTTGCATTGCGTTATTTTATAATTATTAATTTCACGCGAAAAACAAGCGTGATGAGCACTTCAGTATTAACTACGATGACATTTATTTACTGTTTTCATAGATAGAGTTTTAAAACTATTTAGAATTTTAATGCGGTATAAGTATAAACCGCATTTGACACAAAAAAGACCTTTTCGTACATTTTTAATAGAATCGTCCATATAAGACATACTGAGTTTTCGCGTAACAAATAAAAAGTTAATTTCTAAATTTTCTCCAAATAAGTATGTTATAGAAAGGTCCAAATAATCCCATAAGTGAAAAATGTGTGGAATAGAATCTCGTTGAATAGAAGTAAAGATTTACGGGTTTTTCTTCATTTTTCTAATTGTTTTCAATAGAATGAAATAAAAGAATAATGACCTGTACAAATTTTGTTTCGAGATATAATACTAAGTTTAATCCACAGCCTAAAATGAAAATTTAGAACTACATACTTTTCTAGCCCCTCCTTCCCTTTCCACCGCGCTTCCAAATCTATGGAGAAAACAAGTATATATGAAGAAATTAAAAATATCTCAATCAAAATACTAATTAATACAACCAAGTTCAATATAAAATAAGGGGTGAATGAATAATTCTTAAGTTTTAAATTAAGAGGAAAAGTATACATCAAAGAAAGGCATTGTTTTATAAACCGATTTCATGTATGAGAAAAGACGAAAGCCTAAGTAGCAAACCAAGGTTCAGCATCACCAAGCGTTGGCGATTACGGTCAGAGGAAACTGACCTTTGCATAACATATACCTAACCTACCAACCCATTGTGAAAACGTATTACAGCAATTTCGCATGCAAAACTTATTACCCGAAATTGTCTGAAAATTGCGCGCCGTGTCGGCGGAACTCCTCGGCTAGGCCGTTTTGTATAGGTCAATTTAAAAAAGAGTAAAGCCTTGAGACAAAAGGCAATGAATATGGGGAAATTTTACATAAAATTTTTTTATTACATTCAGGCTGCGTAATAGTGAATTTGAGTAAATGAAGAACATAAAGAATTTAAAGGCTTTGAATATAAAGAACAATGATATCATTTTTATTTTCTTGGATTAACTACATACTCTCACGAATCATCCTTGCAGTTTGCTTTTGTATCACGCCATATTTTTTTATTTCAGGTAAAATTTTCCTTTAAATAATTTTATGTAGCTTTTTAATTACTAAGGTTTAGAACTATAAAATATGCTCAAAATAGATATCTCTGACTAAACTTGTCAGAGTTGATATAAGAAAAGGAGGCTTGCCCTTTGACTTTAAGTTTGTTAAATTAAATTATGCAAATGAAAGTAATTACTTTCGTTTTAATCATACTTAAATGATATAATTTAACATCATAAGAAATATTGACACAATTTTCCTTTTTTCAATATTTCTTTCCTGTGGCCTGGTAAAAAAGACTAGTTTTCTCTAGTGTCTTTTGAGTGCTTAATTCGAATCTATAAATAAAAATATTCCACCACGTAAAGTATTTCTGACAAAAAATTTGTGCTATATAATTGACCTCAAAAGTTAACGACATCATAAAAAAAAGAATAATATCTAAAATTAAACTTTATTCAGCTCAAAAATATATATGGAATTTAGAACACTCAGATAAATTTCATCTTGTGTCAGAAGGATGTGTTTCGATATAAATAGAATAACCTCTCAAATTTAAGGTTCAAGGGATTCAATTTGTTTCAAAAAGAATCTCTTTGCAGCAAACATTGCACTTTTTCGACAAACTTCAACTCATCTCGCAAATAATTATGTTTTTGTAAAAAATATATTTAAGTGGTTAAACACCAAACAGGCTTTTGTTTCAAGATAACCTTTTATCGGTGTGAAAATAATAAACGCTTCACAATAAAGGCCGCGACTGCCAAGTAAACAGCTGCCAAATACTCGGATGGTAACTGTCACTTTAACCGATAATACGATCCTAAGCTGACTTTCCAATAATTTTGCGTTTCAGGTAAAATGTGTAAAAACTGTGCCAAAAGCGGATAGAAACTAGTATACTCTCAACGAATAAGAGATTCAATTACATTTTGAAATCCTTATTTTCAATTTTCATCGTAATATGTTACTTTTTTTATAAATAAAACTGCGGCTACCGACGCGACGAGGTTACGTTGATGGCCCGGTATGCAGGACGGAGTCTTCAAAATACAGCTTGCTTAAAATAAACAAATTGTCGAATTATTTTCTGATTGAAATAATTAATACACAATATTTAATTGTAAAACACAATAATATATTTGAATTACGAAATAAGATAAATACCGTATCAATTCCACGTTTTATTACCTTTATATACTCTCTAAATATAAATTAGTAAAAATTTAACTAATTGAATTAGTGCTAAGGATTTCTAAGAATAAATTATTCATTTTTTTAATTCATTGGTTAAGATAGTGAGAGTCTAGCACAAAGTCTAGATCGTGAAGGACCTGTATCGATAACAGCTTTCTAACGTTCAGATGATGACTAAAATTACCCCATACTTAAGAAAATTCAAAGAAACTCAAAGCAAACAAGTTTTAAAAATCAGAGGCTGCTTCATGAACAGGAATAAAAGTACAATCTTGTAAAATTTGGGTTCTAGTTGTTTTTATTTATTAAAGAAGGGGATGATTAAAAGTAGCAATTCCAGAGGTAATTTCGGAAAAATTTGAAACAAGAATATTCTGACGTTTTAAAAATATCATCAATTAAAGTATAACTTTGTAATTTTGTGACACTCAGCTCCATCGACCTTGCCAGAAGTACCTATTCCATTCTTAAAGTTTTAATGACCCAAAATATGGAGGGAAGTAATTGTGTTTCCTCGGGTGACATAGAAATTGGTAGTCATGCTAAAAAATTAATACCTAATTAATGTCTAAGAATACTTAAGAACCCCATTGGGACGTTCGTTTGACGTGGCTTGAGCGCAGGGTGTCGAGCACGAGATGCCAGATGGCGTGACGAATATCGTGCGTATTCAACTGGTAATTACAATTCTCAAGGGAGTATTATCCCGACAATCACAAGGCCGCACACGTCCCTATTGGCCTATTCTTGCTATAAGCCATACGGAAAGCACCGTACAGTTGACTGCATCGGCAATTTAATGCTTATAATTCATTCTCACCGCTTTCTATATTTTCTTTAATAAATGTTCAGTATTTTGCACTTTCAGCAGTTTTGATGCTACGTTGAGAAGTATTCATTCGATAAAAAAAATATTTCGCTACCCTAATCGACAGCATATCATCAAAACTCAATTTCGCATGAAGATTGAAAACATAAATTCTGAAAAGACATGAAACGACATCGCACTGTAGGAAAAAGAACCTTCTTTTGACCAAAATCGACCAACAGTATAATTCTCAACGGATTATTATTATTCTTTTTTTAATGACCATTAGTCTGCTAGGTACAATGAGTGACTGCTAATATTATTTTACATGAATAAATCAAATTTTGACATGCGGAAACGAAGTTTTACCTTTTTTGTTTCACTTCCAGTGATGCCATTTCTTTCAAGACTTTAAAATTCATCAAACCAATTATTTAAAACATTTTTATAGCTACAAAAATCCTAATATCGTTCATTTTATCTTAAATGGGTTTAATCCTTATCGCCATCAACGGTTATTATATAAACAATTTTTCTAAGCAAATACAGAATTTTTCCAATTTTTCATATAAATTGGCTCAATTCTTTGTTGCGTTAACTTAAAATGTCTGGTCAAATCCTGCTTGCCGTCACACTTTCCATCGTCATTTCATCAATTTTTTGTATGCATTGGTTCGATACCTAACGGAATTATTTCCGAATCTCTTGCCAAAGACTGTTTGCTGCCACTTTATTTAAATTGACATAAGTTATTATTTCTTTAAGTTAAAATAAGGCCAATTTATGATTAAATGCTCATAATGTATATTTTTTATACAAAAAGCATTAAAATGGTTTACAAAATTAACAGTTATTGTCGTTTTGAAGAATATGACAGCAAGGAGTCTTTGCAATTGATTAATAAACTGTTTTAAATTATTATGAAAGTCCTAAAAAATTATGTTTCTGAAAAGTTAGACAAAAAAAGTCTAAGTGATGTTGTTAAATAACAAACTTTGATTACAAAACAGTTGTTATTTTTCTACTAGGCGTCGACGCACATTGGTCCAATTCAAGAATTTAGTGTTCAAAATTGGTTAGAGCTCGCATTCGTAACCAATTTCGATGTTTTCTATTTCTAAATGTTCAGAATTATATACAAATAAACTTCTATATATCAGTTATATTAATGCGTCTGGAAAAATGTTGCTTTTCGAGAATAATATTTCTTATGGTCCACGAAAAGACTTGAATATAAACAAACGAGGAGCTCAGCTTTGAATATAATAAGGATCATATACAAATTTAAAAATTGGTCACTTTCAGGTAAAAAGAAAATTGTTTTTTCTACTAAACAATACTCCAGATAGCAGAATAAAAATCGTATACAAATTTGTAATTAGTCACTTTCACATAGAAAAAAATTCTTCTTTCTACTGAACAATATTCTAGACAACTGAATAAATATATTCTTTCCAGAAAATATGTCATTGGCCTCCAACTCTTATTTTTTTTATTACAAATTATTAAATCTATATTCGGTTTTACATTCTTCTCATCGATACAGAATGCTTTACTCATAAAAAATATGCTTCTAATTGAATAATAAGCAGAAAAATCTAAAAATATCAAATATTTATTATTGATTATAATAAAAATTATCAACAAATTCGAACTTTCAAACAGAAATTTTGTTTATTTGTTACTAAAAGTTATTTTTGAGAACTGAATGTTTATGTTTATTATTATTATGTATCATTTTTGTTACTTAAAGATATTTTAAAGAACCGAAAAGTACCGTCAAGCGGGGTAATTTCGGACATGTGGGGTAAATTCGGACATTCCTAAATTGAAAGTTTAAACTTCTTAAGGTGGATTTAACCAGAATCTAGAACCAATTTAATCATTAACTAATTATTTATGTTCCATAAGTGTGCTTGCATTGATTATGAGGCACACAAACTAGAGTCAAGCCTTTTCGTAAAACTAACCGCTCAAGTATAGCGCTGTAAAATTAAAAAAGACTCAAAATGTTTTGTCAAGAACCTGTCCCAAAATAATTGTAAAAGTTGCTAAATAATAGTATCACAATTTTTCAAATAATTTCACATTCACAGATATAACTTGCATCGAAGTGAAAAATATCAACATAAAGAGTTTATTTTAACAGAATTGAAATGCAGCTAAAAATTAATTTATCAACGTTGCTTCAAAATAAGTGTTAATAATGATCACTACTTTTTCAGAATATTTTTTTAAAAAGAAATGAGAGTTGGTTCTGAAACGTTGAAGTGGAAATCAAGTAAATCTTCAAAACATCCATTTTTTCATGTTTTTAAATATTTTTATCTATTCCGCATATATTTTTAAAATATTTTTGAACTCTTTGTTCATAGTCATATAGGCCTTGTATGACCTTTAGCGACTTGCGTATAATTCATAATTCAGCAAAAACACACTTCATGATATCTTAGTTTTATATTTTCAAACTCTCACGTGTTATTTTCAATTCTAAACAAATATTTTATGTGGCTGAAAAATTGTGTTGTTTTCGAAAATTTCAATGTATAGAATGGCCCACTTTTTGTTAATCATCCATATGTACTCTCGCTTTGATACCTAATGATTTTGTTTTGCTTTTTTCTTCAGGCAATATAGATAATATTGATCAATTTCTAATGTTGATGTTCCTTGTTAAAATAATTAAGCACACAAACAACATTAAAAAACAAATTTCTTTTTCTTTTTGAGCGTTTAAGGTTGAGTATTTCTAAGTAAGAACATCAAAATCTGTCAAGAATTGTCGGCTGTAGTAGATTATGAACAATAAATTCCTTATACAGCTCACTGTGCACCATTTATGCTCACTGTGCTCCAATTTATTCATATTTAATATGCTTCTTCTATACTTAAAGTTTCATCCGCTTTCACCTGCGAAACGAATAATTGTGCAACTTCTTGTCTCTTTTACTTACGAAACTATAGACAGAAACGGAGAATACAGATTCGCACCTATAAAAAGAAAAGAAAAGACTGTTGCTTTTTCAGAGACAGTTTTTTTCCTACTGGCTTTCTGTAGGTTGATTATCTCGTTAAAACGTGCGAAAATATTATTCAATTCACGATACGGTCTCAACTTGGATAATGCATCGGATAAGCCAGGTAGTTTTTCTTAATGTCCGCGATCTACGAGTTTCGAATTACCTTCAACTTACTCTAAAGTCGGTTTAAATTCAAAAGCTCTAAAGATTTCAGTAACAATAATATTGTATTAACTTATTACAAGAACTTAGGTTTAGCTGTTTTAAATTTTCATGAAAATAGCTCTTTTCATTCTTAATAATATTCCTAACTTATTGAAATATTTTTGATTCAATTAAACTAAAAATTACAAACAGGTAATTTGTTTTATAAGAACTATAAGTGCAAAAAAGGATAAAAACATGAGTATTTATCAACTTATAAGTGTAAGAACGTTGCAGGAATTCGGATATATTTTATTTTTAAAGCAAAAATGAATGAACCACGTAATTAGATAATTAGTCTTGATATATAGATTCCTGTACCGAAAACTTTTAAGCTCGCAGAAAAATAAAAATTCAAGCGGGAGTTCTGAGAGCAAAATTTTATTGCTGTATATCCTCTCAGCTCTGAAGGGATTTTATTTAGTAATTGGAGGCAAGAGAGTTTAGAATAGATGAAAGAAGAAATTGGAATTATTTGTATGAACTTTACGAGTCGAAGTTTTTTCCCTAAAACCAGAACTTGTTTTGTCAAAGTAAAAACAATTTAGAAGATTTGTGAATTACAAAATTTGACTGGCCTTCAGTCAATAATAAGCTTCAAAAATTATGATATGAGTTAATTTATACTTTATTAATATTAATATTAATTTATATTTATGAATATTAATTTATATTTAATAATAATAATTTATACCGTAACTTTATCCATTATTTTTTCCACTTCTCAATGCCAGCGAATCTTTTTCAGAAAAATAGGAATTAATATGAACTTATTATATTTTTTTCCATTTTTAAAAATGTTTTGTTTCTAATTTGCACATAAAATATTATATTTTATTGACTATTTTATCGTTTAGTGATTTTTTAACAATTTTTATTATTCATAGCAATCTTATCATAGAATAATGGTAGAAATTTGCATTTTGCTCTGAAATTTTCCACTTTTTCTAGGTTTTCATTTAGAGCGAGGTATTAATTATTTTAAGTTAACAAAAATAATTGTTTAAACAATTAGTTATTTTATATAGCTGTCTTTTCTTAGAGCAATGCTGGAATGTTGCAGGTTTTTTCATGAAATTTAACATTTTTCTATAGCTGTTCAGTTACGAACAAATAATACATAATCATCAAAGAAAATAATTTTGTTCGCTTTTCTCTTAATATTTAAAAAATATTAACCTCAGATTTATTAAGTTTACTGGTCTTTTATTATTTTTTATACCTCTCAGGTAAAAGCAAAGCTGTAAATTTCGGAAAAAACCGAAACTTTCTACCACTAGTTTAAATCAATATAATATACTATTTTATGAATCAGGATCAATTTTTACTGAAGGAAAGTGAACAAAATAATAATTAGTGCAAAAAATCACAAAATGCAATAATTCACTTATGAGTTTTTTTGCACACTTTATAACAGACTTATGGCGGTGAAATTGAAGAAGTAATTTTTAATTCTTATTATATGGTGGAATGTTTAAATGAATGATAAAGGTCAATTAGATAACGTAATGTTAACGATTCTAGATCAAATGCACGAAAGCGTCTTTTTCATGGGAAATACGTACGTGTTAAACTTCGTAGAGCTTGGGGAACCTCTAAATATCGTTTTCCTTCAAAAAATGCATTTATTTTTTTGTGTATTTCAACAAATTTCGGAAGAATAAGCATGAAAATTCGAAAAAATAGTATAATAATCTAATATCACACAGTGGCCAAAAAATATAGAGAAAAAAGGACAAATATGTTATTTGGAGGGGGCGGGGGCTAAAAATCATAAAAAATGTGCTACTTGGTTCATGGAAGATTCCATTCCAGAATTAGTTGCCATGATCTACTAATTAAAATATTTATATGCCTTTGTAAAACCTTGTTATATCCAGCATGAGAACATTATCCATCTATCTACTATCTTCACGTAGAAAGTTCGTACATCACAAATTCTCTTACGTAAAGGCGTGCCTCGCCTTGGATTCCTAATTAACATATAAACTAGTAGCACCATCAAGGGATTCGCATAAGTAGTAAAGCAAACTTATACCATGTTAGACATGCGAAAACTCGACTGATTCACATTACTAAAACATTCGGCCCACTATGGTACCCCATACAAATAAATAGAAAAAATAAACATGAATTATATGACTTCCTGAGGGACCCCTTGTTTCTACCTAATCCCCGCAAAGGTCGAGTAGCCTAATATTTTGATGAGTCACCCTTGCGTACTTAAAATTCGTCTGCGTTCGAATTACCCACCAGATTCGCGGGCATATTAAGTACCTCGGAGAGGTTATGTCGCAGCGACATTTCGCGCAAGTGCGCTTCTGCAAATAAAATATGTAAGTTCGTGACTATCTCGTCTATTTAGGGGAATAATCCGAGGTTTGCATCTGTCGTTCTCATAAAATATTCCTCATCGCAAATATCCCGAGGGGGTTGCTAGAAATCGGCGTGCGGTTAGTCACCCGTGCCAAATAGGAAACCTAAACAGATTACACGCTGATTGGCTGATTCCAGGGCTCAGAATGAATCACCTCCGAAACCCCTTTATAACCATAGATGACGGTTCATCTCATTTCGGGCTTGTTTACTGTTCTCTATTTTCCGTCCTTGTCTGTTTCATTCAACTAAATGAGGGTCTACCTCCCTCATATATAGGTTCCATATATAGTTCTATGTGACACTCTGGTGAGCCAAATCCTATGGCGAAAAGCGACAGATGTGTCGACTAATTTCCTTTTTCGTCCCTGCGGATTTTGCGAATGGTATGCGTTTAATGGCCATCCCTAGAGTCTGTTGCGAATTCTGGGAGGGTGAATGTCCACAGAATCGTGGGTTGGGCATTATACTGGGCTTTTCATGATGGATGTAGGATGTACGGTGAAATTTGACGCTCGTCGGTGGGTGATAAGTATAGATCATGTTGCGGCTTGTCTGGTGTCTTCAATCAAATATCTCGATTATTCTGGGCCCTCGGTGAATATCGAGCGCGCTGTAAAAAAAAGGTAAACTTGCAAAACGCGGTGTATTGCCATTTCGGAGAATGCGCGCCGTTTATCATATACCAGTATTGCAGTTTTACTTCACAATCCCGGTATTAGGCTTCTACCTTAAACTTACTTCAGGAAGTCTAGCGGATCAGTGTTCCTCCATTTAAGCAAAATGGAAAATAGGCCTTGCTCGTGTGATGGAAATACACTTGAGTTGGGGGTGAGGGTACGATTCTCTATGCCTGCGAGTTAAGATTTTTTAAAATCTTTCTTCCGCAACATTACATTGCATGTATGGCAATATTACTTTACATGTATGAAAATATTACAATTAAAGCATTTGATAACCACAATAGAATGTATTGGAACGTTACATTATGTTTCGAAAATTAAGTTTCAATATATTTATTGAAAAGTTCCAACAGAAATTTTTTACGCTGCCATGCACGGCCTTGTTTTTCCCTGTTTAAACTTCTGAGATGGCTCTCAATAGTTTTGAGTCAAAAAATAACAAAATTGCTTGGTCCCTTTGCTAAAAAACTCAAGATTCGATTTTTTTTTTAAATTTTAATAAAGATATTTTCATTAAAATAAGTTAAGAGTGTAATTTTATTGGCTCAAATCATTTATTCTAGCAATCAAGGAAAGTGCTCCAGGATCTGAATATCTTACTTAACGTTCTCTACAGGGGTGATTTCAAGAGAGATTGACCAGCTACTAGTGTCAGAGCGGTGGTGTGGAATGAGCATGTTGTTTAAATAAGCAACACGCGATTTCTCAATTGATCTAGAATCTATTCCTTCTCCCAAACATTCCTTACTTACCTATGCTATATGAATTCCTTGATCCCAGTAGTATAGCGATGCGAGAACCGAACGAGTTACGCTTACCTTAAAAGGAATTTGGCTCTAAGAAAGCATTCAAATGCGATTATTGTCACCTCCAGTGCTCACGGTCGCTGTGTAAAGACAACAGCGATAAAAGACGAACTCTTAACTACACCATTCTCCTAATTTCGTACCTACAACAGCCTCACAAGAGATTTGAAACATCGTATTAAATAAATTTATAATATCCTCATCGCATGAAGCACTTAACTTAGGGCGTGACTTATGATGACAAACCGGGTTCACGTGAGAAACAGTTTAATAATAATAGAAATTTCCCTTTAAAAAAATCTAAGGTTTTATCTCTAAAATTATCAGTTATAAGAAATTCTAGTTTTTGTGAAATAACTCATTTCCTATGCATCAATGGTGAAAGATGTAAGTAATTTAATTAAAAAATACATAATTTGGGTATATTTAAAAAATAAAACAGTTTCTTTCTGTCCGAGTAGCACCGAAATTATGGAATTTTGAAAATGGCCCTTTTTGTAGAATTTTGTTAGATATGTTTTTTTAATTTCTCGTTCCGATATGATTAGACAAATATAATAGTGAAAATTTCAAATTAACGAGCATTTTGTGTATACAATAGCCTTCACTCATTTTAAACGTTTAATCATTTTACATAATCTCGTTAATAATTTTTTTAGTTTTTAACTGTTTATTAAGTCTTCATCTGCGTCAAGCAAAATATACAAAATATGATAAGAACATTTTTCAACTTCTTATCCTCTAGAAACAATAAAAAAACGTGTTCAACAACATTTCATAATAAGGGGTATTTTCAGAAGACCATAACTTCGGTGGTATTAGAGCTCCAATATTATTTTTTATACATTTGATACCTATTCAATGTACTTGCTGGCAACTGTCATCTTCAATGCCCAGGAAATTATATTTGGTGAAAAATGACAAATTTTATTTAAAAAATTGATATTGCTGCAAAGTTTCATAAAAAATACATTTTCGGAAGTCCATAATTTCGGTGCTATTAGAGCTTGAGTAAATTTTGGTATATTTAGTGAAAACTGAATCACCTTTAATTAATTTTCGAGCTACTTTCTCCAACGATGTATAGGAAATTAGTTATTTCACAAAAACTAGACATTTGTTCAAGTAATCGTTAAAAATGGACTTCTGAGCACAGAAAAAACTAAAGATATGAAACTTTACGGGGAATTGGTCAACCAGGGTAAACGCGAGTTGGATACACCCAGCCCCGTGGCACTCAGAAATGAAAGTGATGGAAATGTTAACCGCGACAGAGGGTGGCGCTGGCCATTCTTGTGCCTTTTTAATTGTGAAAACGTAATTTTTCAAATTTGTTGTTTTTGATTAAGTTTTGAGGCTTTAAGACTCAACATTTATCAAGATATTTTTTTTGTGATAAACAGGAAGATGGGCTATAAGTTTTTTTTTGGATGCAATTTTGATTATACGAATTTCTTTGTGATTGTGAAAATTTATACCGAACAAAATGACAGGAAAATAATAAAAATCTGGCGAAGAGCAATTTGGTTGTGAGGATATTCAAACGGAGAATCTGATACTTGGGAAGGGTGGAACTGTTATTGGAATGGTACATATTTTTATCTGAATTACTTTCCAACTTTTTCAATTAATATTCATAAAACAGTTTATTTCAGTCGTTAAAATAAAATTTTTAAATACTTTAAAGTCAATAAAATTGTTTTTAAACATCGCAATATTTTTTATTCACTGAGAAAAAGTGACAAAAAAGTTTTGCACAATAAGAAAAAATTTAAATTTCAACGAGATAATGCGTAAAAAGATGCAATTTAACATTTTTTTAACGAAGATTATTGTAACATGAATTACACAGGGACACAAAAAAAGTTGTCTGAACTTTTGACCAGACGATGTTGGTCTTATGTTTTTGAGGTCGCTGAATCAGAACCCGGTGGCCGTTTGGTCCCATCAGGTCAGGATTTTTTTCTAACTTCAAAAAGACCCAAAAAGCCGTCAAACCTAACCTCAAAACTGCCTACAATTCGGCAGAATAAACGATCCTCCAGTTGTAGGGGCAACATAAGCCCAACGAAGTTATCTCACG
>JAWWLR010000034.1:22493017-22504307 GCA_035041075.1 Acraspis erinacei | reverse complement strand
ATCGTCGGTGGGTGCTATTCGGAAGTATCTCCTTATTTTCAAGCAATGAATTAGCAGATTTTAAATACTGACGTGAAAAGCACAACTATGCTCATCTCGCCCCACCTTACCCTACTAATTTAAACTCATAATGTTCATTAAGATGTTATTAATTCCAAAAAAGGCTCACTTTTTATAATTTGAATGCAAAGCACAATAATAAATAATAAATAATAAATAATAAATAATAAGTAATAAGTAATAAGTAATAAGTAATAAATAATAATCAATAAATAATAAATAATAAATAATAAATTAAATTTAAAACGTATTATTATTATTCTACGATATCTGACCTATTTTCAAAATTGAGTATCTAATGATATTCAGAACAGAGACAAACTTAGACTAATTTATTAATTTATTCAATTGAATATCTATTTTTAGATGTAATTGGCGTGTCCTGAATTGGTTTCTTAGTCAGATCAAATATACTTGAGAAATAATTATAAATTATTGACACGTATTCTACCGTAAGCACCAATTAAATTAAATAGACTATTTCACTAACATTAGTATTTTGAATTAATGATTATATGCTGTAGGCTCATCATCTACTTTATGGATATCTTCCTATTTTTGTTTACACAAAATTTGTCCCATATTTTGCATATTAATATAAGAAATGTATTCCATCACATTTTATTTTTAACTTTTCTCACGTCGTTTACTCGTATTGAATATTTCTTTTCCTAAGTGCATATGTAGGTATGTCAGGCAGGAAAAAGAGTTAAGAGCTTCCTCTCTCTTAGACGAGGGGTAGAATGAAATATATGTGATCGTACCTTCAGGTCGAAGCTATCAGCTAAAAGGTGTACAGATGAAGCGAATGTATCGATGGGGATTCCTTTTTCCCTTAGATTTTTTTTCTCATGTGTCATCCATTCACCCTTTCAATGTTATAAGACTAGCATTTAATACAAGTCGTTATTTTCCAAAATACCTATATAGTCTCTACATTTCATCTAGAAATCCTTTTTATAAATAAAAATGTCAAGAGGTGCATTTCTATGTAATTTTCTTTATATAATTAACTATTATGGTCAGTTTAAAAATATAGAACAGCAAAGAGTCTCTCGCATAACAATGTAGTTGATTCACAAAAAATTAGGCCAATTCATAAAAATATAATAAAAATGTGTACATGTTTACAAAAATTGTTTGGTTTATTAACAAAAAGAAGCTATTATTAACTAATTGTAATAGTATATTAATATATACCATATTTCATACCAAATCCCTGGAATTAAAATCACTAATAGGAATGAATCACAAAAAAAACAATTTTCATTCATTATTTTGTCTATAACATTATAAACCATTTCTTCTTACTGTTACCCACTGATAATTGCTTTCTGTTAGTTATCATATGGATGGAAAACAGGTTCTAATCAATTTAAAATCTTAAATAAGGGATATCACTGAAAAGTTAGATTAAATAGTTTTAACTTTCTCATTTAATAACGAATTTTAAACCTGGCAACTGAAAAATATATGTATAAAAATCCATTGAGAGTTGACCTGTCGGCTCACTTTTTTCAAAAAAATGTATTGACACTGTAAATACAGTTCTCTTCTTATCATATGGTCCAATTAAAGCTCATAAAGCTAATTACCTATTATAACCGGTTATATCAACTTTGGTTCTCCAATATTATGAAGAAATTATTAACAGTTTCGAATCATTCAGAAAAAAATAGGATAACTCACTGAAGGAATGACGATTTCACAAGGTCAAATTGAAGCTTCAGATTTAATCGCGATGTTTCCTGAATTCCGCTTGATACAGTAAAGGACGCCATGGAATAAATATGGGTCAGTAAAAAGATCATATTAAAATTCCGTACAAACAATTCAGTGATGCAATTAATTTGGGTTTTACTCGATTTATTTTCAACCTGATGAACAGTTTTCTCCATAAAAATTTCTAACATCAATATAATTTTTTCTCTTAGCAGTTTAAGCTGAAATAGTCATGGAAGACTTAGAAAATACCGTTTCTAAAAACATGAGAGATGTCGTAAATGATAATTTAAAAAAGTTGATTTTCAATGTTTTTTGTATGCCAGATTTGTAGATGACTCAGTACTATGAATAGAGGCAAGCAAAACTGTTACATTTCTAAATGCTTTTAACAGTATAGATCCAAGACTGCTTTTTTTCAGAACTAACTACGAGTTTCGAGTTATTATTTTTATTGAACTACAAACTTATGGAATTTATATATTTTAAATAAAGATTGTGGATATTGGATATTTTAATAGATTTAGCATGCTGTTATTTTGAGAACATTTTAAAGGAATTGACATCATTGTTAGGTAAAATAGGTTTACGTAAAATTTATAGAATTATAGTTCAAACAAGAAGGCCCTTAAGGGCAAGGAGAGATGAATACAAAAATAACGTTGATACACATGAGAAATACCATCGTGGTAACATTCATCAATATGGCAAACGTTTACTGAATAATAGCTTATTGATTTTTTAGCTTGTTAAACAATACATAAAAGAAGAAATTTTTTGAAAGCTAAAAGTGGCGTGGAAAAAGAGTAGATAGTATTCTAATTAATTAGATTAGGACTCGGAGGAAATTCTTTTGAATAATTCAGTTTTTAATAGAGTAGCAAAAAGGCATTGTTGCTTTTTATTTTCAAACTGACTTAACCCCTTTTTAATGATCTTCATTTTGCCTTTGACACTTCTATTTTTTACCTGTTAATTAATTTTAGCATGCATTTGTAGTTTCAGGCGCTGCAACAAACGATGAGGAACTGAACCGGAGGAACGCACAACGTCACCATGAAAGTACTCCTGATACTGGTGACTCTCGTGTTGGAGATTCAACTTTACGTCACGGGTGAGATTAATATTTCTCTTTGTGGTTGCCATATTCACTCTTCATTTAATTAATCAAGAACTTTGTCGCTCAATAAGCTACTTATTGTGTATATTTCTTACATTTTTGGATTAAGTTAACATCATAAGGCGTGGGAAAATTTGAGCGGTTTTTGTTAGGAGCCGTGAATTACTTACGCGAAGTTTTTTTCTGCGATTTGGATGACGTACCTCCCTCTTTTAGGGTCCGAAAGTTTTAAAACCCTCCTTCATCTTTCTTACATAATTTTCAAGAAGTAACTCTTTTTCGAGAATTTATTAGGGATCTATCCGAAGATAATGTAAGACGTTTTGGGGAGAGGGATTTGGTTAGATCTTACTGTTTCTCATCAATGAAGAAAATAGTTCCATTTTCAATTTAAAAATAAAATGAATTCCCAACTAAAAGTGTAATAGTTGACATTTGAACCAAGAAAAGATTTTTATTTTAAACAAAAAAATAGTTGAATTGATCTAAAAAGTAAGGGAAGAGAAAGAACGGTATTTGGCCGGCTGCCTTCTCATTTTTATTTTTGTCCAAAAAAATAAATTTTTTTCTTTTCCTTTTTCAGAAAATTTGTATCTTTTTCAAATTGCAATATGGCCATTTTATGTTGGTTGTCCAAATTTGATAGTTGGGTTCTTTGCTTTTATTTTCAGGAATTCTGCACATTAACTTGATTATTGGACGTTAAATAGAATTTTTAATTGATTTTCATCTAATTTAAAGTTCTTAAATTTTAAGAGGAGCGATTCACTTTCAAACGAACACTTGTATCATCAACCAAATGGATTGAGTTTTTACTAAAAGAGATGAATTTTAAAATCAAAACAACAAACCGAAAAAACTTGAATTTCCAAGCAAGAACCATTTACTGCAAAAAGTTCAAATTTGTAATCAAATATTTACGTCTTACTTAAATCCTAATTAATTGTGTGCTGGTGAATTTAGTAAAAAATAGTGCAACTCATTGAATGAATGACGATTTCACAATAAATACATTTGAATTCTGCTAAAGATGATATAAAGTGAAGGCAATTGAAATCTAATAAATGCCGTGAGATGACGAATGTTGAAATCAATTTAATTCCTGCCATGAAATATAATTGTCATCATTTTTAGAGATAAAAATTCTTTTTGAGTCGAAGTGTAGGCAAGGCATTTCGAAGAATTAAATTCCAAATTTACAGTTTGGAAATCAAACAAAGTTCGCTTTTTTCCACATTCCAAATAATTTCAATCCATTGCAATACACACTTTCTTACCGGGAAGACGAATTTTCAAGAAAATATGAAATATTTCAACCAATAAATGCTGCCCAGTATATATATATATATATTACCACAATGTGTATTTGAATTTCTGGGATTTTCTAAGCAATAAGCACATTTTCGATAAAAACTTTGATTATATGGTTCTGATATGCAACCCTTTAATTGTTGGCCAAAAAGAAAATAGTTAAAGTTTTATTTAAAAAAAATTGAGATTAAACAAACACAGTCGTATTTTTAACTGAATAGTTAAATTTTCAGTTAGAAAATTAATTTTTTACGAAAGAAAATAGTTTTAACAAAACAGTTCAATTTCCGACCAATGAGATGAACTTTTAAATAAAATTATGAATATTCAACGAATTTAACTAATTTTTAATAAACAAAAAATTCAACAAAAAATGTAAGAGTCGCTATTTCAACCGAAAGAGATTTAAATTTTCAATAAAAAAATAAAAATACAGATGAATTTAGTCACAAAATACAAGTTTTCAACATAGTACTTGAACCCTTCACTAAAACGTATGAATTCTGATCCAAAAAGTTCAATTGTAAACCGAAAAAATTAATTTACAACAAAAAAGACAAATTTTCAATAAAATACATCGTTTTTCAAACATAAATGGCCATTTTAAATCTGCCCTGGGTGAAAATCATTAGTAAGTGTGTGATCAGTCATTAATTTTTTAACCTTGCAGTTCCCTCTTTAAAATGAGCTTAATAAATTGAAAAAATGCTTAAAAAAGAATAACTCGTTTTCAAATTATTATAAAAAACTTAGAGACTTGCATTGTACGATTACCATGAATAATGAACATTTTTACAGTTTCTTGGGTTCAATTTAAAGAACAGAGTTCAATGTTTATTTCGCTTAATCATGCAATTTTTACAATTATTTTTTTTAGATTTGACAAGAATTTGAATTTTTCAATATGGCAGGAATCGGAAATTACACCGGTCTTTCACACACACTAACTTGGTCTTTATTTATGTGAAATAATTAAAATATCACTCACTCGATGCGAAACATAATAAATTTTTCAATGCCTTTCAAAAATAATTCTACTTTGCCTTTTTCTATGAATCCTGCGAGAAGTAATTAAATGTTTTTAATCGCTAGTTCTTAGGTTTCTCATACTTCTGGGTAGATAGATATATAGACATAGAGATATATAGATAGATAGATAGATAGATAGATAGATAGATAGATAGATAGATAGATAGATACATAGATCAAAATACAAAAATTGTCGATATACCAGGTGTGGCGGTTAGTAATTCTTAATTTTTAAAGAGATGGCGTTGTAAAGAGCTCCTATGGCAATTTTTTGCTACGACATAACCTTTCAAAACGCCATTGATGCACAAACGATTCCGAGTTAGCTTTGTATTGTTTCCGTGGGTTGAGCATTTCGAGTTTCGATGAAAGTAAAGAGCATTTGCGACACACACACTTTTTTTCTTGTTTAATCAAGATGAAAGAAAGAATTTTTGACATTAGATCGTGACTGGAGACGAAAAATGGATATATTTTTGTAATCCGAAACGCAGAAAGTCATGGGTTGACCCAGGGCGACCGTCAGCATTGACTCCAAGATTGAATCGCTTCGAAAAGAAGACTATGCTTTGCATTTGGTGAGATCATAAGGGTTTCGTGTACCACGATCTTCTAAAACCAGGTGGAACTGTTAATACCATCTGCTACCGACAAAAAATGGTCAATTTGAACAATTCATTGATCGACAAGCGACTATAATGGGCTAAAAGGCACAGAAAAGTGATTCTGTAAAACGACAACGCACCAGCACACGCAGCGCAAGCGGTCAAAGACACCATTTTTGCACTTTCCTGGGAACTCTTACCCCACCCGCAGTACTCACCAGACTTGGCGCCTTCTGACTACAACTTGTTTTCATCGACGTCTCACGCACTTTCCATGAATAACTTCAAGAATTAAGAAGCTATCAAAAATGGGTTGATGAATAAACCACCTCAAAAGATGAACGTTTTTCTCTGGAAGGGCATCCACAACTTACCAGAGAGATGGAAAACATGTGTAAATTCTAATAATGCATACATTTAATAAACCACTTTATACCTTGGTGCAATGAAACTTCAGTTTTTATATGTTTAATTAAGAATTATTAACCGCCACACCTGGTAAGTACATACATCGGTCTAGCAGAATTAATTTTTAAAGTTTTGAAATGTTTTCAACCATTGCCTAGATACGGAAAAAATTATGTTAAAATTTTAGTCATGCACAGTAGTTTATCATTCGTGAGCATGAAATTTTCAATATATCTATGTGCAGCATACGAAGTTTGAAAATGCTTAACAGTGTTCAAGATACCGTGCAATCGATTCCCATATCGAATAAATTACACTGGTCATTTGAATTGCTGAAATAGATCCAGGAAATACACAGCCAATCCTGCCCTCGTCGCTTGCGAAGATTTATTTTATGGGCACAGTCTTCGGCTCGTAAAAAAATGAGAAGAAGAANNNAGTGTTCCGGTTGTCGAACGGTTTGCCAAACTCGTCGTGCCAAACTTCCGTGCTTACATTCCGACTGAGTCATTTTCACGGCTGCCCAGAAAACACTTAATACACTTTGCATAGCGAATGCCGGACATGTAATTTCCGGCGATCGTGTTGCTCAAAACCACCAAAACTTTAGCCTCGTTAACCCAGCGAAAACTTTTCCTCCGATCGCGAGTAAATTGCTATATCTGTAGATGGGTTGTTGTTTAATTCAATTTTCCAGCCCTTAACTACTTCGATATCATCGCTATCATGCCAAGAAAGTCATCTATATACTCGTCTAAATTTGTCGTGTTTAAGGGAGCTTTATAAGTAGAAACTTACAACTAAAGGCATGCTGTAGAATTATTGATTGAAGTTCGGAGCCGTGCATACATTATTAAAAGTGTTTTTCTCAACAACTCCATTAAAAAGCCTCTTTAGCGCACAGTCTTCATATACCGATTAGTGGCTTTCTGGCACTGTTCGCCAAAATCTCTTCTTGATAACTTACATAGCGGTCAAAAGTGACTTCCAATGCATCGGTAACAAAAAATAGACTTCAGTATTCATGCGTAAAGATGGCAATGCTAAGCAGACCCTTTGGGCTCGTCTTCGGTTCCCTACATCCTACGACTCCCCTTTGGGCTCATGCTGTATCCTCCCACTCGTACGGACATCTTCACGCACTTGTATAAAAAAATACTATTCTAAAACTTTGAACCACGAACCTGCCTTTTATAATTTTGGCCGACTAACATTTTTTTTACATTACACTCGTACGGATCATCTTCACGCACTTGTATCAAAAAATAGTATTCTAAAACTTTGAACCACGAACCTGTCTTTTATAATTTTGGCCGACTAACATTTTTTTTCGTATATTTATTTAGAGGTCATCCAAAAATAACGTAAGACGATTTCGGAAGAGGGGGATATCGAATACATTTTACTGTTTCTTATTTAATAACAAAATAGTCTAAAATTCAACCAAGTAGTTAAAAATTAATTTAAAAAACATAAAGTTCCAATAAAATATTCGAATCTTCAACAAAAACAGATTTATTTTCTAATAAACAGTTTCCGTTTTTAAACAAAAAAGATTAAATTTCTACGCAAATAGAAAAAAATTTAAATAAAAAAGACGGATTTTCAAGAATATTTCAATGTTTCCCCAAGAAAAAATTTCCAGTCAATAATGAGAAAAACTTTAATGCAAAATTTAAACCACAAAAAATGAGCTTTTAACAAAAAAGAGAATTTTCAACCAATTAGTTGAATTTTTAACAACAAAAAAAGATTTTTGAACCAAGAAGAATATTTTTTTTACCAAAATGATGAATTCTTAAAAAACTGCATTTTTTTAGAAGTATAATGTTGAATTTTCAACTATGAAGATAAATTTTCTACAAAAGAAGACAAATTTTCAAATACATAGTTGAATTTTTAATAAAAAAGATGAACTTTCAACCAAGAAAATGAATTTTACACCAAAAAATACTGATTTTAAATTAATTGCGTAAATTCTCGACCAAATTAGTTGCATAAAAAACTAAGATATATCAATTTTTGACAAAAAAAAACATAAGTTAAGTTTTTAATTCAACAAGTTAATTTTTATGTAAGAAGAAGAAAGAAATTTCTAGGAAAAAGATTAATTATATTCCCAGAGTATTTATTTACTACGAAAATAGACTAATTCTCAACAGGAACGTACTTTCTTATTTAATTTCAGTAAAAAAATACGTTTTTTAACAAAATACTTGAATCGCCAACCAAAACCGACTTACTTTTTACCAAACAGTTACATTTGCAACCAAAAAATTGATTTTCTACCATAGAAAGACAAAATTTCAACAAAAAAAAATAAATTTTCAATCGAATATTAAAATGTTCAGCAAAAAGGATTATTTTTATACGCGAAATTTCGAATTTTAATCTAATGGCTGCATTTTTAACAAAAAAATATTACTTTGAAACTAAAAGTGGAATAGTTGAATTTCAAGTTGAAATCGTTATTTCACAACCAAAGGAAAAAATTTATTAACTATACAATGACGAGTATTCAATTAAGGACATTAATTTTAAAGAAAGCTGTTGAACCTTCAGCCAAATTATTGAATTTTTTAACGAAGTGTTGAATTTCCGAGCCGCAAATAACAATATTTCACAAAACTCTTGAACTTTCAACAGATAGTTAATTTTTGAACGATTTTTCGACCAAATTAGATTAATATTTATACCGAACACATATTCTGACAGAGAGGTTGAATTTTAAACAAAATTATTAAACTTTGAAAGGAAAAAGATGAACGGTTAACAAAAAATGGAGTATTCGATTCTTCAACCCAAAATAATGAACTTTCAACCAAAATACTTGCGTTATATTAATGAAATTTGCACTTAAACGAAAAAACGAGAGAAAGGGGAAAGACCGTAAAGCCCACGATAAATAAAAAGGAATTTTTAATTTTCACCTTTTTTTGCGATTTGCTGACTTGAAAATTATTTACTCAAGGTTTAATATGTATTGAAGTATAACAGTGGCTGGTATATTAATTGATATTATTAGGCATTCTTTTATTCAAGTCTTCATGATTTAATATTTTTAGGTTGTTAACCATCCATTTCAAGACTTCCTTTAGAATTTGCAAGAATATTGCGCAGAAAAGTTCAAATTTGTAGAAGCTCCAGGCAATAGAGAACAATAGACTGTTTCTATTAAAGATCTAGAACTATATTTGAAACTTATTCATAACAGCATGAATATTGAATAGGACCAACAGTGTTAGCTGAGGAAATTTATGACTGGAAATTTCTCTTCTATTTTAGAGTTAATGAAGTTTCAGATATTTTTTGTGCTAGTATTTCTTGACTAAATATTTATGGGGAAAGTTTATCATTTAGATGCGAATTATTAAATATCTACTTAATTGCTTTAAAGGTAATTTTGATTAAAATTTTGGCGCTTCATCGCATTATAGATACGGCCTGAATTTTTGGGCAAAATGCCTATTGCGGCGATTCCGCCTTTCCTTTACGATTAAGGCAATTCTCAGTTGATAATCAGGTGATGCGCAATCCACCTATCATAATTTAATTTAAGCTGTCACGTATTTTGTAGGAAAGAATTGTGCGGGCCCAGAACAGAAACGCGAGGCTTTCATGTAACGAGAAGCTCATAAGCAAGTTTATAAACAAACATTGCGTGAGCTTGGTTCAGTTATTTCATCGAAATGATTTATCATGGTACGATTTCTTGAATTTGTCCAATTTTAATACCCGTTAATTTTTAGGATCTTAAAATATATTTTGCTCTATCTGTAATATTTTATGCCTTTTAATTTAAAATTTCAACTTTTAATGTGTGCAAACTTATACTGTACCAAGGAAGCATGTGTCGTCGTCTGATTGTAATAGCATCGAATACCGTTTAAATTCACATTTTATAATAGTCATAATCGAAGCCAGACCTTTGTCGTTATAATTGGCAAACGTGAACATAATTGTGTTTCATAATTTATTTGAAGTATTTCTTGATTTTTAATAAATTTATTCTAACTTTTATTATTAGTATTTTTGTTTCTTTCATCGACAAATTTGTATTACTTGCATGTTACAGTTTAAGCTTGTTCATTTAATTTTTCGTGTTAACTTTAAATTTTACGATGTAATTCTAGCATCAAATAAATGTGTAGACGATAAAATCGATAAAAAATATAAATCTTTTGGCAGTAAATATTAATATAACTTATTATTATTATTCAAATATTGTAAATATTCTTGATGATCAGTAAATTTTTTTCTTATTAACAATTTTAAACAGAAGACACTAACATAAAATAAAACTAAATTATTATTGAATATTGTATATCTTCCTTTAAACATAATGTTTTTTTTAATCAAAATCTTCGATTAAAAAAAAATGGTTACGTACCTAAGATAGTTAAAGAGTTGCGAATCTTCTTCAGAATATAATTCTTATGAATTAAGACTACCAGTAATTACTGAAGAAAAAACTAAAATAACCTGGAAGTCTTTAGAATTTTAAGGCTGTTTAATATCTAATGACTTTTGTCTAAAACAACCATTTCCTGTGAAAGACGATAATATGTTCTGAAACTGTTCAAAAATTGCAAATCATTTTTGGACTTAAATAATTTTGGTATTGAGGGCCTTGAAACTAGAAGCGAATTTCAAAATTTAATTGTATCGTTATATTCCATAAATAATATAATACATATGTTTTAGATAATTAGAGCATGCTCCTATTTTTAATCAAATCTGCTTTTGTAATGAATAATTGGCTGACTTCAGGTTCCAGGCCCTTGAAACACCAATTTTCTGTATGAAACACTAAAATAACCTAAAACGGTAATAGTTTTGCATCTTCTTTGAAATATATATTTTTTTATTAAAAATATAAATATCGGACGAAAAACACTAATACGATAAAAAATTGTTAACAGATTTTAAATCGTAGCAAGCCAAAATAAAATTTTTTACCACGAAATTGTACGAAAATGCGTGTTTTTTTAATTAATAAAATAAGACAATGAAGATCAATCAGTTTTAATACCAA